>OZ014469.1:19067441-19304003 GCA_963965965.1 Trididemnum nubilum
AGATCGCCTGACAAAAAAATTTTGGAAGACATTTTTTAATGGAGAACGCCTGAAAATAATTTTTAAAGACCTTTTTTTTTTTGAGAACATTTGCGCTTGTGTCCTTGGTCCTTGGCCTCAAACATTCCTGTCCTTGGCCTCGAGAGGGTCTGTTCTTAGCCTTCGCCTCGGAATTTTTTTTGTGTCCTTGGCCTTGGCCTCGAGCCTTGTGTCTCGACTCCACCTCTGGTTAGCATCACAAAAAAATTACACCAAATGAAAAAAATTTCACCATTACCAAAGTGCTCAAGACAAAAAAAACAAAAAAACAATTAGATATTTAGTAACTGGCAATACCTGTACAGTACCTGACAATTGCATAACTGCTAGAACCTACCGGTACCGGTTCAACCTGGACATACATTGTACAACATACCCAGACTAGTTGTAGTTCTATTGAATAGGGTCTTGATCATTTCCTTTTCTATCGTATTGTTGTTCAGACGTTCTGTTAACAGCTACTATCTGTAACCACTTGTTATTTATTACATGATATCGTATTCTCAACCTATGCAATGTAGCTGAATATTACTAGGCTAAACAAGTGTACTGCGGAAACTTCCATGTTCAGAACACGTCTGTTATATTGTTTGGGCATAAAATTGCTAGTTAAGACTAAAAACTCCGAAGTAGAAGCGCTTGTATTGCATTCTTTGCTAAAATATTAAACGTACTTGCAATCTTTATACCTGAGATTAGTGACTATGAGCGAAAGGCAAAGTACAGACGTACGTCATCAGAGCGTTAGCCAATCAGAATCGACTTGCGGTTCATGCAGTTTTTTGCGGGTTTCATCAAAGCAATAAAACGTAGCGAGTTCGTTTATTTGCAAAAGTCTTAGAATTTTGTGGTGCATTTTATGATATATAGCCTCGCTAGGCCGGAGTTCCCCTTCAAAAAAGATGTCTAAAAGGTTATCATTTTTCCTGCCATGCTCAATATTACACAATGAGAAAAATACTGCAAAGCTGAGGCATTTCGTTGTTTATTAATGCAGAAGTACACTAACCAATAACCTGGTAAAATTCTCTTCAAACTTGGAAAAAAGAAAACGTAACAATTAAAGCGAGTGAAGCATTCTGCCGATTTGGGTAGTTATATAAATATATATAATATAAAATATACCTTTTGAAATTTTTGCTCTCATTTTGGGGTGTGGTGACAAACATATTCAGCAAATACAAAAAGATATTACCCTAAAAGAGTTTTGGAAACCCTGAATTTGTTTTCCAAGCCTGAATTTCGCGAAAAAAGATGGGTTTTGTTTTACCAAAATTAGAAAGGTCCAAAATTGGAAATAAGATGCTACGCTGGAGGGGTAAAAATTAGTTAGTCTCTCTTTTTTTTGAAAGTTTGGACTGAGAAAACAGATTCAGGGTTTCCAAAAACATTTTCAGGGGGATATCTTTTTGCATTTGTTGAATATCTCTGCAACAGCTCCCCAAAACCAGAGCAGGACATTTCAAAAATTATATTTTAATTTTAGCTACAGTAAACTACCGAAATTTGCCAGATGCATCACTCTCTTTAAGATGTTAATATCAATAAACATGTGATAAAAATTTACTTACCACATGTGGACAGAATCAAAACAAATAGCAACAGATTCGTCATAGTACACTGCAACGTGTGTCTCTCACAGCTCAAACTCTTTACAATGTTTGTTGCTTAATCATTTAAATCTGTTGACATAGTAACGTACGTCACAGAGACATGCGCATCATAATCAAAACTCTTACGCGCTGCCGCGACAGTATACTATGAATATCATACAGTACATTCACTCAATTATGGCATATGCTTGCAGATTTTAAAACACAAGCAAGAGTGGAAGTACATTTGCTGTCATGATAGTGACATCGTGAGCGGATTTTACAATTATGTTAAACAAAACCAATTTGATTTGAAACTTTACCAGTGTTATCATGGCCTTTGACGCTAATGTCTTTCCCCACATTTACGGATCCAAATGTTGAAAGACAATATTTTTGATTTTTTATTTATCGAAACAAAATTAGCTTTGGTACCAATAAATGCGTTTAAGACCGGGATTTGATGCGCTGCGTTAGTGATGTCACTTCTTTATGTCCTTCAAAGAGATAAGCGTAAAAATTTTTCTAAGCTTAGAATTTTGTTTGCTTTCGGCAGTTTTAGTTACTAAGGGTTTTACTCACCCTTGACATCCATCATAATTGACAATTCAGACAGGTAGTTTACGATACAGAGCAAATTACGCACTAAGCCATAAAGCTAGATGTTAAGCGGAGCAAAGCTCCAGTAACAATAATTACTAAGGCCCGCAAAAGTCAATAATGCCAAAATTTTTTCACGGCTTTATCAAACGTATACCGACATTGGTTTCGGGTGCTCATGAGTCAGTTTAGGTATATTGTATACGTCAAAATAAAGTTAAAATTTAAAATTGTATGTGATCAAAAATTTTTTTCAAAAGCAAAAAAAACATCCTCCTTCTTTAGTCAAACATTCTTACTCAACTCGTGCAGTTAGCTCTTCTCAATTGCATATTTCTTTACTTAAAACTATCAAATTACAAAAATCTTTTCTCTACCAAAGCGTTAAAATTTAAAATTCTATACCATTCAACATAAACCTATTATCTTATCCTAAGTTTCAATCATTGTGTAAACAAATGTAATTCGACGATTCATAACGCGTCACTTTCTTCCTTTCCATCCTGTCTGTTATATAATCAGCTATCAAAATTATACTTTTATCTATTCTTACCTGTTTGCTCATTTTTACATTTAATCTTCATTCGGTGGCTGTTTGACTCGAAGCCTCCTCGTGGGTCCCTTCACAGTCCCCATCGGAAATTTTTATTTAAACTACTTAGCTATATTTGTGTTTGTTATCCAGTTTACAACAAACAAATAATCGAGAATTGAAAGAAACTGAAAATTGTCTTGACTGGTACTTTAACAATATTTCAAATACCGGTGCCATTTTCTTCCCGTTATCAATCATATTTTGACTTAAATTTATCAAGATGAATGCTTTTACTAGATTGCCTTTTCATGTCAAAATGTCGTTTTCCTTTTAATTTAAAAAACTAAAAGCTAACGCAGTAAAATGAAATTTGCATGAAAATGTGGTATATCTTATTTTCTAGATTTGAAATCTCAATGATTTACTCCAGACTGCAGCTAACCATATTGGGTACCAGCAACTAACTATAGTATTAGCCGATTGCATTACGTTATGTTTTTTTCACTCTTTTATTTGATACCCTATTATTTAAATTAAAGTAATTGTTATTACATTTTATTCTCTAAGTTGCCTTGACCAGAAGACAGCGAAGGGATCTTTCGGTCTTCGAGTCAAGCTGCCACCTGCCCACCAGTCTACCACACTCGGTGGAGACTTTACACTGTCCCTTTAATTGCTGAACGCCAAACAGGGAAGCTGTGAATAGCAATTTTTACAGTGTTTGGTTTGACCCGACAGGGAATCGAACCTGAGTCTACCGTTTCAGTACAGACGCTCTATTTACTCGACCACTATCGACTTTTTCAGATTATTGCTCTGCACTGTAACAACTACATTGAAATTTAATTAGTCCTGGCAGGTGTACAGTACAAGCCTTGAGCTGCGTGGCTAAAAGTTTACCACCATTTGCAAATACCCAACAATTGCAAACTATTTACGTCATGGTGATTCATTTACTAACAGTTATATATATTTCACTATCGCCCGTCTTATTTAGCTAGTGACTTTTCTAAACTTCTTCTATGATTATATTACTTAGTTCTGCTTTGTTTAAGGTTGAATGTACTGTTTATAGCCGAGATTAATCAGTAGCTACATTTGGCACAATGTTTAAGTTATGATATGCATATGATGTTTTTATTCATGACATTGGCATCATTTTCAATAATAAAAAACCTCACATGAGTCATGTTAAAAGAATCTTAACTTTTATCACTTGCGCTCTGATGAGTGGAGAAGCTTGAAATCATGTTGTTTTCTTACGTTTTGAACATCTTTGCGTGTAACTGAATTTTTTTTCATTTTCATAAATCGTTTCATGAACAAAATTTCTGTATGCAGAACTTTATTAGATTTTAGGCATTTGCAACTAAAATATTGGAATTGGATTCGGTTTCCGATCGCCCAAACTAATTCCAGCTCAAGCAATAGAGAAGAAAAATTGATATATGCTGCTTTTCTGCTTGACAATCAGCATTGAAATAGATAGTAGGAAGACTCTATCGTGTGTGGTAGACTAGTGGGCAGGTGGCAGCTTGACTCAAAGATCGAAAAGTCTTTTCGCTGTCTTATGGCCCAGACAAGTACATGGCCAAGACTACTTGGTAAATAAAGTTAGTGCTGTATGTAATTGCAATTATTATTAAGTCTCAAGTATTAATTATAATTAAGGCACTAATACATCAATTATTAAGTCACTAAAGTAAATTATTGTAAAGTCAGTAACGTACCAACCAGATGTTCGAGCGGTTGCGGGTTTGTCTCTGGAGCAGAAGGTCCGGCCGGTCAAATCGGACTCAGTGTTTCCAACGACTCGCCTCCGCTGCAATATTTCTTCGAAACGAGTTGTGTTGCTCGGGCGCAATGACGCGAAGATGGACCTCCCAAACTTGTCATACGCTTCGGCTTTGTACCGTGTATTGCTTGAGCCTTTGCACAGCCATAATAAAAATGCTTGCAATTGGAAGTTATCCTTAACCAAGGAAGCAACAACGTCACCAGGGTGCGGGTTGAACCCAGATCATGCGATCGGGGTCGTCGTAAAAATGACGCCTTTACTCTCTCGACCACGCTGCCAACTGCCTAAATAACAACGTTATGCGCAATACTGTTTAAAAAGTCCTTCTATTGAAGGATTTTTCTAAGGTCGGTGCTTTGTAACTCAAAACTAAAGAATTTTGCTTTTTGCTCCATTTTAACAGTAGTTTCATTTTTGCAAAAGTTTAAGTGCGACAAAACGTTTGCGATTTCCGGTAACAATCATGCTGTACTTTTGTCAAATTTATTTACAATTCGTTAAACATTCACCCGTGAAACACTAAAATTGATGCAATAAGTTAAAGAAACTCACTTTTTAGACTTGTTGAAACAACTCAGCTTTTTTAAAAGTCACTTTTTAAAGTCCTAAAACAAAGTTTAGCTATATGACGTTATCGGACGTTTGGTGATTTCGTAATATTGATTAAAAGGGCATTCAACTCAAGTTTTTTTACTCGTGACCAATACGGTGGAAAAGCCTAAAACACACCCTCACCAAATTTGAATTTTTTATGTCTTCTCGTTTTCAAGATATTGCAATTCAAAGTTAACAATTTTGCTCTTACTTCAGGGTTGCCATTTTGCCAGTAATGTAACAGAAGATTAACTTTTGAAAAGTTGGCTTCAATTTTCTTGAAAAGAAGCTAAATTTAGAATTCTGACCTTTCCCTTTGTTTTGACAACAACGTTATTGCAAAACCATCATTGAAAGTTACAAATAGGTTACAACTTTTTTTAATTTTGCTTGTAGTTGGCAACCCTGGCAAAACTTCCAAGAGGAAAAAACCTTTCTTAGGTGGAATCAAAATTGTTAATTTCTTTGGAACAGAAGATCGTAGAATGCTCGAATTTGGTGAAGTTTATCTTTAAATTTTTCAAAATATTTTACGAGAAAAACAAGCAAAAAAACATTTTTGACTTAAATGCGATTTTAAATGTAATTTGCCACGCAATCATGGATTACCTTAGAAGCTTATGTGCGTTTCCAATTGTTGGCTAGCTATGTATCATCATCAAAAATTAATAATTTTTAAATATTATCATTGTTTTTAAATTAAATGTTTTTTCACAAATAGAGACAGTGTATAAATCAATTAAGTCGCATATCCTAAACTACTGCTCTCACAACTTTTGGTTGGGAGGAATACTGTTTACCAGATGAAAAAAGATAGAACATTGACAACACAACATTTTCATAATTTTATGCAAAATGAGGTATTAGCAGACCATTATTAATTTGCAAATTTTCTAGGTCGTGTTCGTCTCGTGAGCGGAAGGTTTGACGTTCAAATTTCAAGCCGGTTAAATCGAACACAGTGTTGCTAACGGTTCGCCACCGTTGTGACATTTTTACGAAAGGAGCTGTGTTGCCCGCAGGCGGAAGTTGGAGCCTTTGCTTACACAATATTAAGTTTAAATAACAAGAATTGCATTATTCATTTATATATATTCAATTTCGCTAATAGTAAATTAAAAGGAATGCATGGGGGATGATTGTAGTGTTCCAAGTTGCTCATCGGGCAAAGCATAGTTTCAAGTATGCTGCCTTGTATGTATTAAACAGGTAATGCATTTGATGATATTAAAGCTATTGAAAAAAAGTGATCTTTTTAATTAAAATAGATTGGTTTTGATAGACTCCTTGACATCAATCCTCTTCGTTTTGCAAATTTTGGTTCAAGATATTTAACCGTTTGAAGAGTACGTAGATCATGATTTCACAGTAGAAGTGGTTCAATTATACTGGTTCTTAAAAACTAACAACAGGCATTTTACAAAAACCAATTTAGTAAATTGTTATATCTTGATACGATAGCTGCAGTGGTGCCCAAACTTTTTGAGGAATGAGCCCGCATTGACTTAAAATTTTGAGGAACGAGCCACAGTAGACTAAAAATCATTTTTTTGATGTGAAATTTGCCTGAAATTTAAGTGAAAATTAAAAAAGGTCTTCACCATATTTTGAAGTGGTTTTTGCCAAATTTTAGTGGTGGCCAGCCGAATCAAACAAATATCAATTTAATTTCTAGCTAAATTTTTCCTAGTTCATTTCGAATTTTCCTGTTCTAAATCAACTTAAATCCTAAGACCAGTCACGGGTCGCACAAAATCCTTGCGCGGGCAGCACTTTGGGCACCCTTATACTATAGTTACAGCGGAAGCCAAATACCATTGAAATTTTTAATCATAATATCCCGGTTTTGAATAAATCGTATCCAAGAAATAACTATTTTAAAATTTACGTAGTACATTTTTGCAAAATACGAATTGATGAAAAACCGTTTTTTAACTCGTTTCACAAAAAGAACACTGATCACCATTTTCAATCTCAAAGCCACGCTAATTTACATTGATAACGACAATTGCTCAAGATTTGAAATTACAACTTAATTTGATAAGGACGTAATTTGTTTTGAATATGCAACAATACTTACTAGTATACAGTATACACACTACACTAACTGAATAAACATAACTGGTTCTTATTATAGCGTATTGTACAATACTTTAATTCACTGCATTATAACAGTACTTTTTTCATTGCAAATGATTCAAAAAAACGTAAAGAAAATTACAAATCAACATAAAAATGATAACGTTTCAAATTGCATAATAAACAGTTAACAGTAGTACATCTAGCAAATACAATATACATCTTGAAAATTCTAAAGATTTAAAAAGGTGTTCGACAGCAGGGGCTAGCTAGAGCTTACATCATACCACAAGGCATGTCACAGAGTAAAAATTTAAAAATTGAAATCGTATTGATTATTTCACCGTTATTTGGGATTATCAATAATTATGTAATCCAGAGACTGAACCGGTCAGGATTTTCTCGACCCGACCCGACTGGTAAATTTCAAAACCAGGGGTGGCATGGGTGAGGTTTTAAACTTTGTGACTTTGGATGGGGGTCTCAGAGACAAAACGAAAAATTTTTTTGCGTTTTTTGCAAAGGTAATTTAATTTTAAGACCTATTTAGGTTAAATTTCGGTTTGAAAGACCTGTTTTGAGCAGCGCAAAACGTGCACAAAATAAGCAGAAAAAGAACTAGAGGGCACAAGCATTATTAGATGTTCTTTCTGATGATATTATGCGTAAATTCTAGCAAAGACATTGAAATTCTTTAGCTGTTGGTGACTGATTATTCGCAATTTGTCGAGCAGCAAACATTAAACTGTTATGACATTGGCTCAAAAATATTCGAAATATAATGTGCCCCAGCAGTTTGCAGAAATGCTGCTACTTCAGAACAAGACATGGCTAGTTAGATATAAAAAAAAGAGCTGTGTCTTTCTTGCCCACTGTGGAATGTGGTAAATTTAAATTGAAAAAAGCTTTTCAAAGCGGCAAGATTTTAGCACGTTCTAGAAAATCTGAAATCTGCACCACTTCTACTCTTAAGCTGATGAAAATGATGCTAAAATACCAGGTAGCGTAAACCTCTTCCACAGTCCACATGCATGCTTGTTATAATCTGATTACGCGATATATTTTTCACTTTTTTGCTTTGTGCCGTGGCCTAAAGAGAGGAGGGCATGGCACAATACCCCCATAAATACGCCCCTGGATGTGCATGCCTTAATGGTCACAGCATATTAGTGACAGCTCGAAATCATTCAACAAGTGCTTTCAAAAGGTGTGGTTTGTTAATACTGTTTTTTATAAAAAAATTTTGTATGATAAGATATATATGCATATTTCGGTTGGTGCTTAGATGTTTTTTGGTTGCAAGAAAAGAGAATTTGACCCGTGTTTCAACCGGCTTGACCGGCTGGTCGAAGAATCTCGAACCGACCGGTAACCCGACCGGTTTCCATCTCTGATGTAATCATTGGTATTTATTCAGCTTGGTTTAGTAGAGGCTTTTAAGTTCTACTCTCCAAAGGATGTTATTTTTAAACAAGGTTATTGAAATAAAAATCACATATTATTCTACAAAATTTTAACATCGAGCGTTTTATGCCCCCTCTTGGGCTATGGTATTGCGCATAAAAAACTGCAAAAACGTTTAAAAAGATCAGCCTAATTGCACAAACTTGGAAAAGGCTTTCTATAACTGATATTTTAGCAACTTTTTAATCAGGTATTGGTTAGAAGTGGAGCAGATAAAATTGTTTTAATCCCGGAATACCAATATTTTGCTGTCTTAAAAAACCGTACACTTTAAGATCATAAATCTGAAATAACAAACTAAGCTTGCTCTAATTCATAACAAATTACTTTTGTTGATGATGTGCCGTGTTTATCCCATTAATGTGGGACGTTTTAAAGAGGTATTGCCTCATTCTTCTCATTTATGGTTATGATTTCATAAAAAGCCAGCAGTTATGGGGGCATGTGTTAAGCTGTTTTACAGCCCATATGTTATAGCGATAAATTGTTGTCCTGCTCGACGCAAATATATTGCATTTTTTACTTTGTTATGAGTATCGGAGCACAGGAAGGGATGGCTACTGAATTAGCTTGTGTCTTGTAGTTGTTTTAGGACCTATTGTGTAAGTTATATTTTGCGATGCTAAAATACATATCGTTTAAAGAGAAATCAGAACCACAATAGGCTTGAAATTAAGTTATTTTTGTAAAAGTATTATAAAAGTCTCTAAACCCCGGGGATTACGTCGCCAGACATTTTTTCTTCTGTGACTAACAGTTTTACTCTCAAATCCCTAGCCTTTGGCATCTAGGGTCTTAGCCGTTGGACCCTACGGGCCTCCGGAGGCTGGATTCATTATTTCTAAATCCCATCTTTTTTTAAAATTCTTGGCTACACCACTGCAACCAATACTCCAAGATAGGATCTCCCATAATCTTCGACCGGAAAGTTATGTAAGTCTGCTGCAGGCTGGGTGCGCCAATCTTCTTCCTTTCTTCCAAGAAAATTAGATCATTAAAACAGCTCGTGCAAAATAGTGAAAAAAAATTTTCAAGCAATTCAAGAACGACCCTTGAATCCTTGTTATATTGTCGGACTCGCCATAATAAAAACATGATGAACTAATTTGTCCGACATTCCCGAAAAAAAAATTGAGCGCTACAATCATGCATGCTCCTGAGGAATAAGAGACTGCCTGAAAAAATACATGCAGATGGGTGAAAAGAAATGCCGCAAAATAATGGAATCATGAAAATTAGAAAACACCGTTTTGGAGAAAAATTGCTCATAATTTCAAAGTTATGTTTGTTGTTTTTTTACCACAGACAAGTTTGCTAGACTCTTATAATACAACAGCTCCCCGCTGTGGCAACGGCGATGCGATTTTGTTCACTAAATGATTGCACTCAACGTAGACAGAAACGCAAAGAAACGTGCTAAGAGTTGAAATAACAAAATAATTTAAGAAACCTCTATGAAGAACTTTTTGATGCTGGTCTTCATGATTTTCCTCAGTTACCAAGTTGTAATTGTAATCACATATCATAGGATGACTCTGCGGCAGCCTTTGGTTTAACTCTATTTTACCCCGGGGGGCACATTTTTGATCCCTTCTAGTTTGTTTTTTTTGATACTGTAAATCGCTTCAGCAAACTTGACTTTTACTCAAAACTCATTACGAATAACCCTGAAAGTTTGAAGTTGCTAAGGTAACGGAAGTTTTCCGATTTCTGAGTTTTTTCTAGTTATTTTCAAAATATAATCGTTCATTGGTCGACACTTAACTAAAATAGCGTCACAAAACGTTTTTGTTACATAACTAACTTGACTTAAACATTTAATGATTCATTATTAAAATACAAACTTATGTACAAATTTTGAACCGCCTGTCACGTCATCGCAAAATGTCGTTGTTTTTTCTAAATACGGTGGAGACGTCACAATGATGACGTCATCAACTCAAAGCTAACTTTTCTAAGAATTTTTGATGAACAACAATCCGCATGCCAAATTTGGTGTTCTCATAACTTTTGGTTTAGGAGTTGGAGAGGGGTTCATTTTTTGCCCCTCCCAAACCTGTGTAAAATGCATTGGTCAAATACTCAGTGTAAAATAGGGTTAACACCTAATAGCACCAAACTGGCTGTAGCGATTTTTATGATCCCGAATACTGATAGCATTGCATCTACCATGAACAACTTTTCGTCGTTAAAAAAAGTAATTTTGGAACAAGTCAACATTTTAGGAATTTTGAATTAAAAAAATTTGTTTTTAAGAAATAAAACAAAAATTTTACCTGCAAAATGTCAATATGAATCCTACAAAAATTGACAATTGCTATCCGATAATATTAATTGAAAAAAAGTGTATGAAAGCAGTTATTTTTCTACAATTGAATCCAAATTACTTTTTTTTGAAATTAGACTGAACATGCGGTCAAATACTGCAGTAGCAAACATTTAAGTTTGTGGTTTTGAATTAGTTGATAGCAACAAATATGTAGGCTATTTCCTTTAAAGCTTAATTTTAATTTAAGTGATTGGCTTTTAGCATAATCAGAATTAACATTGCATTAGTCGAGTTTAGAAATTGATTACCTTTCAAGATCAAAGTGTTGATTTCCAATTTATTAAAGGATGCTTTTATGTGTAAGATATTTGATTTATCGTTGTCAAAGTTCAAATTCAAAACCGGACATGTCACTGTTTTTTAATGCAATTAATTTGATTAAAAATTTTGAATACATAATAGCAAGGTATAAGAATAATCGAAATTCTCACTTTCAAAAATTCACTTATTTCAGTTTAGCTTAGTTTAGCTTTTAAATTTCGGTTTGAACGTCAGCTCTGCCGATGAGCGTTGGTATTACGCGAAACTTGAGTCCAAAGCAGTACGTGGGGGAAAAAAAATCAAATAAATTGGGTCTGCCTTTTTAGCGGCTGAAGTTACGAGATGAAGACGACAGCCTATACCGATAGCTTGGTTATTCAAATTTACCGGTTGAATTAGCCTAATTCAGGGATCAAAATTCTTTGCATTGTGTCGACTCCTCTTCACACTGATGATGAAGTCAGTTGACTTCGAAACCCGGGAATGGTCCCGCGTTAGGGGGCTCCGCCTCACTTGCGTCACTAGGGGTTGAAATGAATACCCATTTCAACGCGGAGACAGCATTAAGGTGTTGTCAAATGAAGTAGGATTGTAAGACGTGATGTCTCTGTAAACTATAAAATTAGTTCTGCCTATTTCATTTCAGGAATAATTTCACTTATTTCAATTAGTTTCTTTTTTTTGGGGGGGGGGGGCAAGTGACTATTTTTTTTGGTGAGAAAGAAAGTGACCATAGGAATCCACAGCTTTCAAAAAAAAGTTTTAGGGGATCATGAACCACAACTGGTTAGGAATCATTGGGTTAAAGTTTAGTTTTAAAGTAAGAATTTGAGTTTGGGTTACATTTGGATCAGAATTAATAAAAACTAGGCAAAAATTCTGATGAAAAAGTATCTTCTTTTTTTACTCTATAATTAATGATGCTTTGTAAATTATTACTGATCAAATGATTTTCTTTGGTGATATTTCCTTTTTAAACTATCTTTTCGTTTGATTTGTGTTGTGTCTTTTTTATTTAAAAACTTTTCAATAAAAATTTGCATCTTTGCAATGCTATGCACACCTTTGCAAGTTGTCGATGACGTTATTGGTGAAGCTTGCCAACCGGTAGCGAAGATTGTCGTAAGATCCTTCGCGTAACGCAACTTTTAGTCTAATTGCATTTTTAACGTAAAAACTACGCTGCTTGGTTGCTAATTCAAAAACTATAGTAAAAAATGATCGCAATACACTACACAATGTAATTTTTTTCTCTGAATTTCCATATATTCACCAAAGGAATATAATTGAATAAGCATTAAGTAACCACTCGAAGTGAGGCTTTGCAAAAAATTTAAATAGTTTCGTAATTTTACTTTTGAGCCCGCTACTTTGCGTCAAAGAAGATTTTAGTTCTGCCACGCAACAGATTGGCTTAAGGGGAATATACACAACAGCCGTTTTGTCAATTTTTTTTTACGTTTTTGCTTCTGCATAAACAGTATGCGCTTTTTCGTCAGCATTGTTATGTCCATATCCGCACTAAGTAGACTGTTTACAGATTGATAAAAATTTTGTTCAAAAGTTTTGTGTATGAACTATGAGAGCGATATTTTAAAATAGACTTGTACTCCTTTACAAAAAATTCTTTTTGAAAAACTTTTGTCCAGTGTGTGGCAGTCTGTTTAGTGCGGATATGGACGTATAAAATGTGGACGAAAAAATACATACTTGAAAAAATACATGGCGATGAAAAAACGTACAAAACGAACAAAAGCGGACAAAAAATGGATATTGTTTTAATCCACTTTTAATTGAAGCCTAGAGAACAAACTTTTATTTGAAAGATGACCTTGAACAAGACAGCTCATATTAAAGCTTCGAACCAAGGATATAAAAGAAAAATGGTAAAATAGTGGACACATTGTGATGCGCGGCCTTCCGATCTTGAATTTACACAAAACTGTAAAAAAGGAAAAGGATTATTGCAACACTAAAACATGGATCTGATTATTGTTTGAGTGTTGTAGCAGCATCAGCTATCTTAAGATAACAAAAGATGATTTTATTGGGTAGAATCAACATATGGTATAAAATCATTGCATATAACTTATTGTGAAATGATACTTGTAGTTCATAAATACGTATATTTTGTTTTTCAAATGTACCATTGTACTGCATCCAAATGCTAGTGTTTTTTGTACAGAAAAGATTTCATCAGCATTTAACACTCTCAAAAAGCTCGTAAGTGTTAGTGAAAAGAGTAGGTATAAGAAGTTAGCAAAATCTACTGCTAATAACGTGCAAAATACGTTTTGTTCATATAAATTGTGCGCAAAAACCTTTCTTTACTTAAAAAAAATAATTATCATTTAACCAATTATCTTGCTGTAGAAAATCTGGTGATGCCAGTGCTGCATATGGAGTAGCTGACAAAAACACTAAAATGGTGAAAACTGGTGTTTACGTTATAACATGGTTACTCGTATAATTGGGACTTCGCGCGCGTAGGACCTATGTTTTAAAACAGCCATTTCAATGAATAAGCATCAAAATTTATTTTATTTGCTTATAACGAACTAGAAAACACTTAAACTTAGAAAGTTGAATTTGGAACACAACATAAAAAGAAATGAAAGCGTCATAGATGCCTATTTTGGGGATCCTAGATCACGTGATCGCGATTTGGGAAACAAAAATCGGATAAAACAGCCATTTTTGGATCGAAAATTTATTAATTACCAAATAACTTAAAAACGGTTGGACGTAGAAAGCTGAAATTTGGATCAAACAAGAGTGCAGATATAGACTTTATGCGCTTTAGGTTTGGGGGCTCCTGTTCAGGTGACCGCAATTTTAGAGGCCGATAATTGGCAGAAAGTGACAAACTTGAACCGGTATATCTCGGTAAGCACCAATATTGGGGAAAAATGTTTGTGGTTTTTGAACATGCTATGAATCACGTTTTTGTGGCTATGTCATTTCCCCTCGATTTGAATTTATTTTTCTTTTTTTTTCGTTTTCTTTCTAAATTAATTATAATAGGTACAAGCTTCTCAAATTAGGCAATGATGACGGTTTTACATTATTTTCATGTATAGCGTCAGCAACTCATTATTAGTTTTTTATTGTGAATGTTATTAAATCACCGAAAAAGCATACCACTCGTCCACAGATGGCGCTGGAGTATCTATGTAAAACGAATAAAATCAGAACAAAATCAATTTTGTATGGAACGTTTTAGTCTTATTTGCATGTAGACCTGTGTATCAAAGATACTATGCCTGTAACGTTCAAGAATTAGGCCCGATTGTTTTTGTCTAAGACAATCCAATGCCATTATGCTAAAGTCACACTGAGAACTTTTTTCAGAGGTTGAAAGAGTCAGTTATTTTCAGATGATTTTCAGATAGCTGAGATGATAGTTCCCAATTGATAAGAAAAAAGATACATTATGTCATTTTATTGATTGTGGCGGAAAAAATACGTCAACCAAAAATTGCATGATTTTCTACCGACAGTTTTGGCTCTTGGAGGATTTATTGGCTCTATTTTACTAAGCGATACAGAAATAAAAGAACTGGAAAAAAATTTACTTTTTTACGTTGTTGGTATGCTACAGATACCTGATATTTTTCAATCATCACGATGCTTTTAAGCTTTGTTTTAGTTATAAGCAGAATCAACAAAAGTCAATAAAATCAATTTTTTTAGGGCTTTGTTGCATCATTAAACGTATTCTAACAATGGTTTTAGGAGCTCAGGGGTTTGTTTCGATAAATTTTATTGGTCAAAATAAAATCAAAATTTAGATTCTGGCCAAAATTTGTTAAAATTGTCGTTTATAAAAACTCTTCTTACAACAGCAAACAAATTACTTTTTTCCTTTATTTTTCTGAATTTTTGAGCAACTATCATAATTTTATTAGCAGGTTTATTTATGCATCCATGAAGTCTTGCAATTTAAGCTCTAAAACTTCCGTAAAAAACAACGCTATCGTCACAGTAGTGTATAAATGAGCAGGTTAATTGACATGGAAATATCTATTGTTTCCTGTTTTTTATCGTATATGGCATACTGCAGTGGCATTACCCACAAACCTGGCTTGTTGAGATTTCTGTCCAAATTCTGTTGATATAAAGTGAAGTAAACTACAATTTTCAAACTCATATAAAATGGCATTTATAAAACAGTACACGTCACAATTCAAAAATTACAATTTAAAAAACCCTACAAGTTGTTTGATCTGTATTTGAGATTATCAGGTTTGTTTGTCAAACGTAAAAGCAAAATTTAGTATCGGGATTTCAAAACTAAAACAAAGTGTAAAATATGAAAGATCGTTGCGGTTCGCAATTATATTTGACTCATAGGTGGCCCAATAAAAGGGGCGAGACTCAAAGTCGATCCTCTTGAGCCATCCCACGTGTCTTCTTGAACTACCTTTGAGTCCATTATGGCCCTGGTACTGGAACGATCTTTTATATTTTACACTTTATTTTAATTTATAGTATCTGATTTAATATTCTGTTTTGATTTTTGGCATACATCCCCAATGACCCCGAATATAAATGAAACAATACCTATATTAAATGGGTTTTAAACGTTAATTTTTTAGCTTCTGCTATAGAGGACTGTTTTGAATCGGTTGAATTCAACCCTACTTTGCAAAATGCTAAATATGAAACACTTTTAATCAAAATTTGTAGACCAATTAATAGGCCATAACAGTTTGGTTAAAATAAAGTTAAAATCCAGCTAAATTAAAGCCAAAAATAGATTTTTAGGTCAAAATAAGAATGGGCTAGGTATAAGCTACAGCAGTTAAGTGAAAAATAAGACTTTGAAAGAAATTACCGAAAACTTTGACAAAAATAATACTTTGACTGAAATATAGTAATATCTAATATGTAAATACTCAACCTACGTAACATATGTGTTGGCTATCTGATCGCTTTTGCAGATATTTTAGCCTTAAAAGTTTTGAGTTTGTTATTATCCATTGTGGTTAAAAACAACGAGATTGGTTTAGTAGGTGCTGACGTGAAGAGTAGAAGACAAAATACTATTAATTATTCTTCAAAAGGTTTGAAACATTATTGCAAATGGCTTCCTTTTGCAATAGTCAAAAGTAAGATCAAAAGTTCGTTCTACATCTTACAGCGACTAGGGTTTAAATAACAGCATTATAATCTTTTGTGCTAAAAAAATTCACAGCTATAGAATTTTCCAGCGCCTATACAGATTTTGCCTCTCTTTTCTTATACAGTAATTGTTTCAGGTTTGCATAGAAGGCTTAGCATATTTGCGCAATTATACGTGCAGTATAAGCATAAATACTGGACAAATGGAAATGGTTTAGAATTTATTTGTTTTTTTTATTTTATTTTTTATTTTTTCTATGGAAGTGTTTTTTAAGGCAATGTCGTGGATGAAACTCACCAGCAATATAGGAAAAATAAGACGCCGACGACTTTGCATTTAGAGATCAGTAAATTAATATAGCCACAACCCACAAGCTTAACCGGCACGTACAAAATCGGTTGTAATTTGTAGTGTATACTACTATCTTTACTAACTAATGTATTTATTATTTATATATAACCGGTATACTATATTTACTATTCTTTGAAAAAGCGATGGTATGCTACTTTCAGTTTAGTTGATGATGAAATGAGTTTTATTGCTTATACTAAACTTCCTCCATTTAAATTTCTGCTGGTTTGCATGAAGCATTGCAAATTCTCGTAAAATATTATTTTTCTAGAGACGCAGAAGCATGATCATTTAGTAGTATGGAAGTTTGTCGCTAAAATCAACCCTTTTCAGATACACAAAAATGCTACTGTAGATACCGATTCCTAAAATGCACAAGTTGATATTAGAATTTTGAATCAGTTAAACTTCAGTGCTTCACCTGGAGACTTTCCGCCAGCTCAAAAAGTATGAGCAATACATGTACCGGTATTTGAAAAAAATAAGAATACACCAGAAACAGTACCGTAAAATGATTTGTGTTTTAATTTTGCAACAAGTCATTAAAGCAGAAAGTCCAAAAAATTTTTAATTTTGATAGATTTCAAATGCAATTGATTTATCGAATGTGATTAGTATTGTGACTTAAACGATGAAACACTTTGTGTTATAGTGATAACTTTCAAGAGGTTTAAGCCGGAAGTTGGCAACCCATGGCCCGCCCAGGAAATCTATCCGGCCGCGATTTTTTCGCAAAGTAGGAAGTTCAGGCTGGAAACAGCTAGAAACTGTTTTCTTCATTTTTAAAATTAGAGGGTTTACTTGAACTTGGGCAAAAAACTGAAGACTTTTTAGGGGTCTTCATCTAAATTTAGTTAAAAAATATGTCTCAATTAAATTTAAACAGGCTCGCAAGGACCTTGTTGAGTGTGGTTTTGCCGCAATGGTGAATAGGTTACCGATCCTTGTTTAAGCGATCAGCAATTAGGCCAAATGGTCGAACGGTTTCGCGTTTGGTTCTGAAAAGGGTGGTCGAGGTTTCAAATCCTGGCCGGTCAAATGTGACTCAGTATTGCCAATGCCAACGGTTTGCCACGACAGCAACATTTTTTTAAAGAAACTGTGTGGCCCAGGCGCAACGGCACGAAAATGGGCTCCGCCAACTCGTTACGGGCTTCGAGCAATTCATCGAGTAAATCAGAAATAAACCTTTTTTTCGGGTATATTGCGTACGGTAAGCTAAAGTGTAGTTATCAAAGAAGCTTTTTTTTCTCGAAATAGTTGGATTGATATATGTTTTTTGTTTTTTTTTATTCCAATATTACTAATTTTAGTTGCAACTTTTACTCTGACTGGATTACGAGAACAATTTCGGTAGTTGAACTTTCAATCAATATTCTACTTTTCCGAAGTAAAAATAACCAAAACAAAAAGTTTGTGTGATGTACAAATTTATTTCAAGTACTGTGGACATGATGAAAAGGCAGTTCAGGTTAGTAAATTTTCGCGGTGCTTAGAATTTTTTCTTTACCCAAACTGATTTTTACCCATTCATTAATCATAATGTTGCAGAATTAAAAAACGCGTTTTCTAGCTGTAATTAACCAAAAAACATTTGATACTTTGAAAAGTTTGAAATGAAGAATTTAGAAAATTACAAATAATTTATTTTTCTCTCGTCTGAAGGTCATGGTACCAAATTTGAATCCCGGAAAAGACAGCATTAATTTGGTTTCTATTGGTTAAATGGTTCCAGATTTTCTGCTGTTTCTCGTGATGTCTAATTACTTCTGACCATGCTTATTGTTTAATTTTTCTCTACAAAGAACATCAGCTATATTGAGATGAAAAGGAATTTTTTACCGAATGTAAAACCGAAAAAAAGCGCTTTCAGCACCAACACGACAAAAACTAAACATGTGAAACAATTAGCGCGTTCACAAAATCAGTCAAACATATATTAAAAATCAACGTCATTAAAAAACTTGATGCTAAAATTGATTTCGGATCCAAAAACTTTTTTTCTTATTGATTGGAACTTTTAGTTGGGGTTTATTATTTTTATCGCTTTTGGAACTTTTGGAAATTTTAAGTAATTTAGAATTTGGTTTAAAGTTTACTTTTACAATATTTCAGTCGCTGGTGAGGTTGATAGGGCAAATGTTAGATATGCCTGCATTACTAAGGGGGTATATGTGGATAAAATAGTACGTCTGAAAGTGAGAGGTGCGCTGGCTAATAGCAAATAGTACTACATATAGTCAACAGAGAGGTACAGTGATGATATGAAGGAGAGCTGGTTGCTGGTATCTTATCAATACTTTATGAGTGACTGCTCGGGTTCTGTAATTTTGGTTTGACTTTCATACCATCTTCAATAAAATTGGGTTGTATAAAACGATTTTTGGATGTGCTTTGACAGTTGAATGAATCAGTGTCGCTTGGTTACGTTTAATACGGCATTATTCATTCACATAAGCGTAGCCAAGATTTTTAGTTGCGGAGGGCCAAACCACAAAGTATATGCAATGAGTTTATCAGAAATTTTTCGAAAACACAACTTTTTGTAGAAAAAGATATCGTAGAATGGAAGAAGAGAAGCTGTGGTTTGGTTTACCAAAGCTGAAAAGTGAAAATAATTAAATCGAGAGAGGGGTTAAGTAAACTAGAGCAAACGTATCTTGAATGGGTCTGGGGATAGAACCCCCAGCTGCCGGAAGTTTAGTGGTCTGGGGGCGAAGCCCCGAAAAGCTGGGCGATTTTGCGAAAAAACAAGCTATTTTAATGCCATTGCATCACATTCCGCACGTGTTCATGGCCATTTGAAATTATCAAATTTTTAACATTGGAAAGCCAATTGAAAAAATTAAAGTGTTTAATCTTTCTTTTCTTTACAATTTAAGTTCAAAACACGTTTAAAATCTTGCATTTTGGAGTTAAATTTTAATTGTAAGTGATTTGGCCGTGATAGGGGAAAGTAAGGTGCTCTGCCTTCTGCAATATTTTAGCAGTAAATAATGATTCACTCGAAGATTTTTCTTAGAAATTTTTGTTTTGTATGAAATTAACCAGTTATAGGAGTGTATGTACGGCCAGGGGGCCAGGCCTCCTTAAATGAAATTCCATAATTTGTTCAATAAGCATTTTTCCTGGCTAATTTTTTTTTGAAGTATTTTGTGCTTAAAAACTGGCAAGATGGAGGTGAATTGTTATTGAAAAATTGTACCATAGATGGTTTCGCTTTCTAACCATGTTTTTTCCTGGCCGGATTTACATTACGCTGGGTACCTGGCACTTTGGGGATTTTTGCAACAACTTTCTGCCAAATATAGGTGAAGACCAAAACAAAAGTTTTACCATCTTAGAGTGGGGCCTCTAGCACTGTGCCATAAGAGAAATCCGGCTTTGGTGATTGCATTATGTTCATAAAAGGTTAGATGAGGGCCGGAGGTTGCAACTTTTAGGAAAAAACCCTTAATTTCATCCGGCTTATACATTTAAATTGGTTGGCAAAATTACATCGAGGGGGCCCAGGCCCCCTGGTCGTCAATATCATTTTTACTTACTGTTGTTCGCGTGTACTGTTGTTCGCGAAGGTGCTTAAAGAAACTGAAATTGAAGAAACAAGGCTTTTTTGTCACATTTTTATCATTGGTGGCATTTCAATTGGAAGGGGCCCGGGCTTTCTGCTCCCCCCAACCCTGGCCACGCCCATGTTAATTCAATACTGACTACCTTAGTTTGGGCACCTTCTTGAAAGCAATAATGTCTTCACACTGTAGAACTATAATTGTGTTAATTTTCTGAATTTTCTGCCCGTTTTCTTAAACTTTACTTTGCAGGTTACCTATTGCTCTAATTTTTCTTGTGCATTATATGCAGATTGACACTGACTTAAGTAATTAATCGAAACATTTCTTTTAAAAAAAATATTAACAACAGCTTTGGCTCTTTTATTTACAGTGAAACTGTTTCTCAAGACCAATTTTTATGCTCCATGACTGTTATATTTTTCTGAAAAATATAACCTAATCTAATTCCGAATTTCGTGCAATTTACTGTCTGAGCTTTAAAATATGGCATCAAAAATCAACTTAATAGCATCATCAGTTCTTTCAATTAGTCATTGCTTTAACATTAACAATTTGTTATTTATAATCATCAAAAAATATGCTTTTCTGAATTTTAGCCAATTTTCACGTCAAACTGTTTCGCGCTCTCACTGTTCTTGAAAAATAACCAGTAGTAAAAGAGCAGTATCAAATATTTAGCTCATCATCGATAAAAACATTAATAATTCTACTGTCTGTTTCACTCTTAGCGAGATCTTCAGAGGTTAGCTAGTTCAAATAGAATCTATTTGATTCTATAAATTTTATATAATTCAGTAAAAATTTTTAGAGCATTAATTTAAACGCATTTGAAAAATTTGTTTAACTTAAAATAAAACAAAAACCGATCAAGCACTTCTTTTCGAGAGACATTAGTCAAACTAAATGAACATGACAGATTCATCACATCAGTTTACAAAAAACGATCAATTACAACCAATACGTAAACTTCCGGTCTGACCATACTATTGAACACAAACAATCCGTTGTGCGATCAACAGTCGATCGGGCTGGGGGTCTTTGCTCTATCACAAAAAATCCAAGCTCAAATCGAGCATGTACAAGACACGTTAAAATTAAATTGATACCCGGACTCAACTTTTAACTCTAGTTTGCATGGGCTATTTGACAAACGCATTTTACACAGGAGGAAGGAGAGTACAAATGTAGTGATGCCAAGGTCATATTTTGGAAAAATAACGTTATTTTTTCCATGACGGCATAGGCGTTTAAGTTTTGCACATAATTGGGACTTCCGCAACGCTTCGCATCGGAAGTTTTTATGTTTTTTTCCGGGCAAAGTTACGAAGTCGGCAACCAGATGTCAAAAACGCTATAACTTTGAAACGGTTAAGGTAGAAAGTTGAAATTTAGCACTTAGAGGGGGCACATATAAATCATTCTTAGTGAAAATTTGGGGGGCAATCGGTCGTGTGATACGGGTTTCCGAGCCAAAAACTGAAATGCCAATCGGAGGTTTAAACAGCTCTAGCTCGAAAACTAATTGCAGGAGTAGAATGAAAGTTTCAAAATTAGGAGCGCCTGGGCATGCAGTTTCAGCTCCCAAAATTAAATTATGAAGATTCCTACACTATATTTTTTCTTTCTTTATTTATTTAAGCAATTTCTTAATGGAGCCAAAAACTCCGAAACCAGCAAAACTAAAAACTTGAAATTTGGACAGATGATAAGTCTATATACGAAGTTGTGCACTTTCAATTTTTGAGGCACTACGTCACGTGCTTGGAATAGATGCACCCAAAACTTGTGATAGCGAAGTTTATTACGTGATTTTAGTCACCTCCTCACGCCTGCTGCCGTGGCCTAATGGTTGAAGGCGTCAGTGCTTGAAACCTAAGTGAATGACTAGACATGGATTCAATTATCTAGTTAGCCATCGCTTTAATCAAACCAGGATTATATTAAATTTAGCATTTTTAATTTTTTTCGATTAGGGCAAAATCACTTTTAATACTTTTTGTTTTGACGCTAGATATGATCAAAGGGTATCAGGTTTCATTTTCTGGGAAGACTTCACAAAAATCAATTTTTTTAACACCTTAAGCTAGCGCCAGTTTTTTTTGCTATTCGTGGAAGTTTAAAAGACAAAAATATTTTGACGTAGCTTTGGGGTGCCAATCCCCCAAAAGCCCCAAATAAACCCAAAAAAATCAATTTTTTGACGGCTTGAACTAGGGTGCAACATTTTTGATATCAGGAAATAATAAAGAAACAAATACTTGGACAAAGTTTCGGGGTACCACCTCCCAGATACTCTCCCAAATGGACCTCAAAATATCAGTTCATTGAACGGTTAAGCTAGGGCGCTATTTTTATTTTTTATTTTTTTGGTATCAGTAAATATTGAATTGAAAAATATTTTGACATAGTATGGATGGTACCAACTACCTGAAATCCTCAAATGGACCACCAAAAATCAATTTTTTTAACGGCTTAAGCTAGAATTCTAGTTTTTTTGATATCACTATATACTAAAGATAGAAATACTTGGACATAGTTTGAGGGAACCACATTCACCCCCCCCCCCCCCCCGTCCGAAATCCCACAAATGAATCCCACAAAATTCAATTTTTTGAACGAACCCCAAAATGGACGACCAAAAATCAATGTTTTATCGGCTTATGCTAGTTCTAGTGTTTTTGATATCACAAAATATTGTTTAATATTATTGTTTAATACTATTAGGACATACACTAGTTTGAGAGTACCACTCCCTTGGAATACCCAAATAAACCTCACAAAAAAACGATTTTTTGAACGGTTTAATCCAAGGCTCGAGTTTTCTTGATATCAGTTGATAGTTAACAGATAAATACTTGGACATAATTTGAGGGTACCACCCCTCGGAATCCCTCCCAAATGGACCCCTAAAAATCTCTTTTTTGAACGGTTAGGCTGGAGCGCTAGCTTTTTTTTAATTTATAAATATTTAATTGAAAAATATTTTGACATAGTTTGGTCGTAACCCCCAAATGTACCACCAAAAATCAATTTTTTTTAACGGCTTAAGCAGGGGTTTTAGCTTTTTGATGTCGGTAGATATTTAACAGACAAATACTTGAACGTAATTTGGGGTGCCATTCACCGAAAATTTCCAAAAATCTATTTTTTAAATCGCTTAAGTTAAAGCTCCAGTTTTTATTGATATCAGAAGATGTTTAAGAGACAAAAATTTTGACCTAGTTTATTATCCCTTCAGAACCTTTCCAAATCGACCACCAAAAATTAATTTTTAAACAGCTTGAACTTGGAAGCTTGTTTTTATGGATATTAGTAGATATTTGAGAGATGATTTTTTTACATAGTCTGGGAGTACCAGCCTACGGACTCGTTTTAAATGGGCTCCCCAAACATCACTTTTTGGAAGCTAATTTTAACAATTCATTTTATTCAACTGTGTTCGTATGCTGTGGTGGCATAATGGTTAAAGACGCTAGTGTTTGAAACTGTTGTCATTGAACAGAGCTGAGTTCAAATACTTAGCCTGACATCCGTTTTTACCAAACCACAAACGATTTGAAATCAACATCTTTTTATTCATTTTAGTTTGCATTGCATACGATTGAGTTTTACACAAATATAGGTAATCTTTAAAGTATATGAAGCTGAGAATGCTGGTGAAAAGAAACTGGCGAGGGTTCTAGTTTTTTTGATATCACGAAATATTAAACAGACAAATACATGGACATAGTTTGAGAGTACCATTACCTCGGAAATCCCCAAATAAACTTCACAAAAATTAAATTTTTGAACGGCTTAATCTAAGGCTCTAGTTTTTTTTTCTAATGGCGCTGTATGAAAGAAAACGATGGATCTTCTTCGTGATCAAAGCATCATTATAAAATAAAGTTATAGCTTTTATTAGGCTGCCTCTTCGAAACGGTTGGAAAGCTGGCCAGCATAACCTAAAAAAAGACTTCACATGCAGCCAGCGAAACGAAATGTTGGGGTAAAAGAAAGTTTCTTAGAGCTTTCTCAGTTCACTCTGCATATTTTCCAGCCCAACATACAAATTTAGCTCTTCTAAGACGGTTTCGGTCCTAACTAAACTCTTTTGGGGCAACATACTATGGCCTTCGGAAAAACACGAACGTTCGTGTTTCGTGAAACTGACATACCGTGGCCTTTGTTACGAATAAACTTTTCAAATTTTTGTTTCGAAGATTTTCATTTTTTCCGAATAGTCGTAAATATCTCACAAACGAAAACATCTTCGGCCAAAAAATTTTGTTTCGGCCGAAGATTTTTTCATTTGAAAATTTCTACGAAGATTTCGAATTTTTCTCCAAAAATTTTTCTGTTCGGCCGAAGATTGTTTTGTTCATTACTAACATTTTTTGTTCGTACTAACAATTTTTTCTTCGAAAAAAAAACTTAAAATGGCTCAAAATGTTGGTGAATTAGCCTGAATCTTCGGACAAATTCACAAATACTCTAGACCAGTGCTTCTCAACCGGGAATACCGTATACCCAAAGTATATCAAATCAAAATCAAGGTATACAACTGAGAAAGGATATACGAATACCGCTTTGATTCGGGATCCTTCTTTAAATCAATTAAATATGATTGCGAAAAAAATGATTCCACATATTTTTTTTTGTGTTTTCCACGGCAAATTGAATTGGCAGTATTGAACAGTGCAAAACCATCTTCCAAACTTCGAAATTATACGGTTTTGCTGAGATAACTTCTTATACAAATGTTGTTGTTGCATAATCGCTCATCACAAAAAGTGATTGCTTGTCATCCGTTTATGACGTATTGGTATTCGATAAAAAACCTTGGTTTTAAAACTCTATAGAAATAGACAGGTGTGTAGCCAGAAATCTGAAATGGGGAGGGGTGTTACAAGGTCAGGGAGCGGAGCCCCACAGCTCGAATATATTGCATTGTTTTGGCAAAATTAACTTCATTTTAGACCTATTTTGATAAAAATTAATGCCATCATAGCGTAGCATAAAATCAAGCAGTGCAAAGACCATAATTATACTAGTTGCATAAATGGGCTATGTGGGAAGTAGCTATAGCTAGGATTTCAGTTCTGTTCTTTACAAGCTGGTAAATCATAAAATCTATACTGGTAGTTCAATAAAACTCTTGAAGAGCAATCTATTTTGTCCATATTTTATAGAGAAAGATATAATCAGGGGGCTAAAGGAAGGAAGTTTGAGAGAAGTGATTGGTGATTACATGTACCTAATATTTAATACCCCCCCCCCCTATTTCTGAACTTAAATATTTTTTTATAAAACCTATGCTAAGCATTTTTCAATAACCGATCAAAGTTGAATACCATTTTTTGACCAATTTTCAAAGTTTTTTTTCTGATTTATGAGTTTTATTTTTGACAAATTATCACCCCTAAATTAACGCTTTAAAGTATGCTTCAAATCATTTCTGAGTCTATTTCAGTGCAAAAGACAGTCTCAGAAGTGCTATAAACGTGATATTATTCTTATTCTGCATTTTGGTCGACAGGCCAATGGAGGGGGCTATAGCAACCCCCGTTCTCCCTGGCTACACTACTGGAAATAGAACTGCTTAGTGATGCTAGCGTAACGTGGTTGAACTAAGTGCAGTGCCTGTGTTCTACTGGTCGAGAATCCTTTTTTTGGTAACCTTGTCAGACTTTGATCAGAGTAATCTGAGAAGAGGATATGATGGCAAGTGCAGAAATTGCCCGCGTGTGTGGTTTGAGGGTTCGGGTGGACTGCCAGAATAGGCTATGTATGAGTTCAAACGCTGATGAAACACTAGCCTAATGGGAAAGTAGATAAGTGAGTGAAGTGATACCCCACAGTTGTAGAATTTATCTTAATAGTCTGCTAGGTAACTTCTTTAGAAGTTAGTAAAAATCTACAGACAGCATTACCACATTGCTATTTGAAAGGCATGCAAAACTCTTGCAAAATTAAAAAAACATACCACGTAACAAAAGGTTGAAGAGCACTGCTCTAGATCACTCGTAAAATTTTCCGAAGATTTTTTTTCTGGCTATTACACTTGTTTCGCTGGTTATTGGTAGGTAATGGAGAAAAAAGAGCGCACTGCACATTATTACTTGTTTCATCATGGCTTTGTTGAATTAATATATGAATGAAAAGAGAAAAGATTACGAAAACCTTTTTGTTTATTAGAGGGCGAAACTAATTAGGAGTTTGCAGAATTTAACGCTTTGCATGGATCACCGCCCGTTTTTAATAGCTCTTTATTGTAAGAGTCACAGTTCTTTTTTTTACTAATGAATTTTTTCAAATGGAACCAATGCAGTTTAATTTTTTTCTGCTGAAAATGAAATGCCATCTGTACGATCGATGGAATCAGCAATCTACTTCCATTTTTGATCCACCATGCCTTTTGTCTTCCAGGCGGAAAGCAAAGATGGTAGAATGGTAGATAGTTATAATTCTGACTAACTAAAGGTGAATTTACACAGTATCCGCTTTTCGTTCTCGTTAGTACGTTTTTTTCTTCTCCATGAAAAACTTTGTTTTTTTCTTCCGCATTTTTATGTGTCCATATCCGCACTAACCAAACTATCACATACATACTGGACAAGGGTTTTCCGAAACCATTTTTTGTAAAGGTGCACAGCTCTATAGTGAAATATCGCTGTTTTTAAAAAACTTTAAAAAATGCGGAAGAAAAAGCGCATGCTTTTTCAAGAACAAGCAAAAACCTAAAAAAAACGTACGAAAATCAAATACTGCGAAAATTCGCTTTAAGCTCGCAAGATTCACTTCTTGAGTTAAATCTGCGACTCATTTGCGATTCAATTTGCATAAATAACTTGATAGAAGTTTTGAAACAGCCAAGTTTAAGTTTAGCCATTTTAACCAAAACGTAACACGTGCACAAAGCGGAAGAGGCGAGAATTATAGCACTTGTAGTTTATTGTCAATAATACTCTCAATTTAATGATTGTTACGTATTTAATGAAAATTTTTATTCGTGTTTGTACACAGAAGTTAAGCAAATTGCTTATACGAACATGAAAACGGTGATTTTTTTGTTCGGAATTCTTTCAAGAACTTTTTACGAAGATTTTTAAGCTACAACTTTGTTTTGGAAACTAAATCATGAATGCTCGAATCCGAAGATTTTTTAGTTGTTGCATTTTTTTCGTGGAAATGTTGATCACAAAGAAAATAAAGTTATAATTTTACAAAAAAAATTATTTCAAACGTTCAAAAAAGTTTGTTAAAATCTATTACAAATAAAAATTCAAAACCCGAATGACTTCCGAAACACAAATGTTGATGTTTTTCCGAAGACGGTAGTATATGGCCCTGGTTACGGTTTCTTTCGTAATTATAGAAGTCTTTCAAAATCAAACGGTAAAATTGCTTGAAAAAGCATGATTGAGTGATTAGTTTGTTGAACCGTTTGTTAAACGGCTTAAGCTAACACTCCAGTTTTCATTGATATCAGTATATATTTAAGAGACAAAAAATTTGACATAATTTGGGGGTACCACCCTCTGGAACTTTCCCAAATAGACCCAAACAAATCAATTATTTTAAATGGCTTGAGCTAGAGCGCTAGTTTTTTTGGATATCAGTGGCAATTTTTTTTGTATAGTCTGGGGGTACCACACCCCCCGTAAAACCCCCAAATGGAGCTCATTAAAAATCACTTTTTGAAAGATAAATTCAATAATATTGATTTCAGTCAACTGGGTTCATGTGCTGTAGTGGCATAATGACTAAAGGCGCCAGTGTGTGAAATTGTCGTAATTGAACAGAGCTGGATTGAAATACTTAGTTGGACATCCGTTTCAACCAAACCACAAATGATTTAAAATCAACATTTTTTCATCAGATATGAAGTTGTGCACCTACATTGTGGAGGCGCTGTGTCAAGTGGTTTGTGGCAGATGAGCCGAGAACTTGTGATAACGAAGTTTAAAACGTAATTTTAATAATTGATTTTAGTCGCGTATGTACATGTGCTGCTTTGGCCTAGTGGTTAAAAGTGCTAGCACAAAAAACAATTGTGATTGAATAGACTGGGTTCAATCATCTAGTTGGCCATCGGTTTTCTAATTGCCACATAAGCACATTTTTGTTTGATTAAGACAAAATCTTTTTTTTAATTTTTTATTTTGACATTAGATATGATCAGAGGGTATTGGGTTTTATTCTCGGTAAAGACTCTCCCAAACTCAACCGCTTAGATTAGGGTGCTAATTTTCTTTGCAATCAGCAGATATTTATGAGACAAATACTTGGACATAATTTGGGAGTACCACCCCCCCCATCCCCCTAGAAACCCGACATGAACCCCTCAAAAATATTTTTAACGGCTTAAAAGGGCATTCAGGTCGGAAACTTTTTGCTCAATTTTTTCTCAAAAAATTTTAGCAGGTCTGAAGACCAACTTCATCAAAGTTGAGCTTTCTACAACCTTCCGTTCTTGAGGTATAGCAGATTAGATTTCCCCTTAGAAAGGCTTTTTCTCTTAAAAACTTTGTCAGGGTAGCCAATTAGGAACAAAATTTCAAAAATTGACAACATGTTCTTGATTCTAGGTAAATATTTTGCGACAGAGTTATTGTAAAACAAAGTACAGGTTTAGAACTGTAAAATTCGTTGCTTTTCAATAAATGTAAGCCAGCTTTCCCAAAGGTAATCTTTTGTCACAATACTGATAAAATGGCAACACTAAAGTAAGTGAAAAACTGCTAATTTTGAACTGCAATATCTTGAAAACAGGAAAGCGTTGAAACTTCAAATTTGGTGAGAATGCAATTCAGGAATATCCCAATATTTTGGTCAAGCGTAAAAAAATTGACTTGAATGCTCTTTTTTGCTTAGGCAACATTTTTTTTTTAATATCAGTAGATATTTAATGGACAATTATTTGGACATAAGTTGGGGTATCATCCCCCCAGAAACCCCCCAAATGGACCCCCCAAAAGCACTTTTTGAGCAGTTAAACTATGGCGCTTGTTTTGTTTTTTTTTTGATATGAACAGATATTGAATTTTGACATATTTTGGGGGTGCCAACCACCCGGAACCCCCCAAAATCAAGTTCTTAACGGTTTAATTAAGCTAGAGCGCTAGTTTTTTTTTTATATCACTAGGCATTTAACAGACAAATACTTGGACATAGTTTAGGGAACCACCTCCCCGAAAAAATCCCCAAATAAACCAAAAAAATCAGTATGTTGAACGGCTTAAGCTAAGACTACAGTTTTTATTGATATCAGTAGATATTTAAGAGACAAAAATTTTGACAAAGTTTGGGGGTACCACCCTTCCGGAACCTTTTCAAATGGACCCCAAAACATCAATTTTTTGAACGGCTTGAACTAAAGCGCTTTTTTTTTGGATATCACTAGATAGTAGATACTTAAGAGACAAATTTTTTTACATACTCTGGGAGTACCAACCCCCAGAACCACCTTAAAAACCACTTTTTGAAAGTTAAATTTAACAATTGATACTACTCAACTAGGTTCATGTGCTATGCTGGCATAGTGGTTAAAGACGCCAGTGTTTGAAATTATCGTGATGAAACAGAGCCGAGTTGAAATACTTAGTCGGACATACGTTTTACCCAAATCATAAATGATTAATTAAAATCAACATTTTTTGTTCATCAAACAAAATCATTTTGTTTGCATTGCATTAGAGTGAGTTTTAGAGAAATATCGGTAACCTTGAAAGTATGAAGCGGAGAATGCTTGTGAAAAGGAACTGGCGGAAGTCTCGTATTATTTTCCCCCGGAAAAATGAACGTCTAGTTATGTTTGCATTTTGAAGGAGAATCAAAAAAATTCTCAAGTCAAAGTGGTTACTTGGATTAAAATATTCATTTCATGTCTTTGATGCAACTTTTCGTCTGACACTTGTTAAGAAGAATCGTTAGAATAGAGAGTGCAGAAAAAGGATCGGCAATGTGTGGGAAAAAAATAAGCCGTGATTGGCTGGAAAAAGACCAATGAAAGAGCGTCATTAACACACAATCTTTGTACTGTTCAAAAAACATTTTGTCAGCCAAGGGCGAAGTTAGAAGGTTTGATCAAAGTAACTTTAAAAACAAATAGAAGGAAAAGAGAGGGCCTTGGGCAAGAACAGAAAATCTACTATCATCGTAATGTTGAGCAGCACAGGCAGGATTTTGCAAAAGATGAAGTCCAATGGCTGAATCAGAAGACTGGGTATTGCTCTTGGTAGAAGATTTGCACTGATGGCAGATTTTTTACAATCAATGCTTCAAAATGGCTACGTCATAAAATGACTTATGACGTCATTAAATTCAAATAGAGCTAAAATATGCTCAGATGTCGAAGAGTGACCTTGGAAAACCTCAAAATTGGAAAACTTTTCCTTACTTTAGCAACTTAAAATTTTCAGAGGTTATTTTTACAAGAATTGAATTAAAGTCAAATTGCTCTGAGGTAAAATCTTTTTTTGGAAAAATTTATCTAAAAAAAAACAAGAGAAGGGACTATTTTTGCCTTTCCATTCGCTCTTCGTATAAAATAATGTTAAAAGTAAAAACCTTCAAATTGAGCAGAGCAACAACATAAAGGTTTCGGAATAATTTCCTACTACCTCAGAGACCCGGATTGTTAGAAGAAATATCTCGTCTATCAAGCCACAACGTAGAAATTGTTCTAAAACTGATAAATTGGCAAAACAAAACGAAGCTTCTTGATCCAAAAAAAATACTTAGCGAAAATTTGGCATTTCCGATTTGACAACGCGCTGACTAAACATGGTTTTGGTTACGTACGTTTTATGAACAGGGCCTACACCAAAAATTTTTTCTTCAAACTTGTCTTCTCAAAACGTCAGTTTAGAGAATCATTTACATTTTGTGTTATCTATTAGACCTTCAACACGATGAAAGACAATTAAAACTAGATGGGATCTTGCGAGCAAAATCTTTCAGCGACCGACGCAAGTTAAATGAAGATATTCTCAAAAAGCTTTTTCTTTTTCCGTTTAGAATGCAATTGAAAAGCTTTTGTTTAGATCTCAAGGAGGTTGAAACTCCAAACAGCGTTGTAATATCTTGATTAACCACAGAGTGAGTGATCCTGATATAGAAACATCTTACTAACTTCAGCAAATAAATATTCAATTGCTGGGGGCATATTTTGGGGGGTTTCCAAAGGGTGGATCCTAAATGCTCGTCTCTTAAATAGGTATCTTATAACAATTCGCTTGATAAACATAGAATAAACAAGAAATCCGTTTCAAGATTTTCGGAAGTGGCACTCTGGCTATGTTTCTTTTTTACTCTGTCTGTGTTTCTTGTTTTGGACATAGATTATTTTGATTATTTTTTGCTCCATTTAAAATTACGCACTTTCGAGCATGATGTCTGAAAAAAAAAATTAGCTAATCCCGAAGTGTTTACTAATTGGAACTTCGCGCGCGTAGGGCACGTGTGTTAACTCAGCCGTTTTGATAAATGAGTATCGAAGTTTGTTTGATTTGCTTCTAACTAAAAATAATTAAACTTAGAAATTTGAATTTTGAATACAACATGACAATAAATAAAAGCGTTACGTATGTCAATTTAGGGGGTCCTAGGTCTCATGATTGCTATTTAGAAACTCTAAAACAGAAAAAAAAGCAATTTTTGGGTCAAAAATCTATTAATTCGGTTATAATCCAAACACGGCCGGACGTGGAAAACTGAAATTTGAACACAACATGGGTGTGGAGATGAAAGCTTTACGCTTGCCGAGTTTGGAGGCACCAGGTTACTTGATCACAATTTTAGAGGCCTAAAATTGGCAAAAATGTACGAATTTCAACTGGCATATCTCAATAGGTACCGATATTGATGAAAAAAGCTTTGTAGTTTTTGAACCCATTATCAACCAACTTTCTTTTGTTTCAATTCATTTACACCGACATCAATAGTATTTTTGTCTCTTTTTTTTCTACTTTTAAACCTCTGAACGAACAGAATTCAAACTTGAGCTATTGTAGACATTGCAGAGGATTAGGTTTTGCCTAAAATCAGGGGTTCCACGTTTGGGAAAATCCCTTTAAACGGGTCTTTAAATTTTTTAAATTTTGAGGCATTTTAAGCTAAATGGGTAAACTTTTTAAAATAGGTAGGTATTAACAATAAGTGAAACATTATAAAAGTTAGGAGTACAACAATGAGAATGTTTCTTTTAAATGGGTTCTCCAAAATTCAAAAACTTTAACCACTAAAGCTAGATATTAAAAATTTAAAAATCGGTAAATGTAAAAAAAAGATAAAACATGACAAAACTTGAGGGAATCATTATAGATAGGTCTCCTTCCAACGGGTCCTCCAAAGTTCAAACTTTTTTAACCATTCAAATTAGACAGATGAAATTTTCAGAATTGGTTTATGTAGAAAAAAACATAATGGGACAAAATTTGGGATGCTATGTGAGGTGGTACCCCCCGAATGGTCTCTCAAAATTTAAAATTTAAATCACTTAAACTAAACAAATAAAATTTTAATAATATTTGTAATTGTGATTACATTTTGTTTACCAAGTTGCCTTGGCCAGGAGACAACGAAGTCGCCTGCCTACCTGCCTACCACACACGCGGACACTTCACACTGTTCCTTTAATTGCTGAACGTCAAGCAGGGAAGCTGTAAGTACCAATTTTTATAGTTTTTGGTTTGATCCGACCGGGAATCGAACCCAAGTCTACCGCTTCAGTAGCAGATGCTGTATCCACTGGCCAACTGATCGATTGATGTATCCATTTGGATGTATATAAAAGAAGAAACGTGACAAAATTTTGGTGATGCTACGAGGGGTGATTCACCCTCAAATGGGGGCTTTAATATTAAATTTTTTTACTACTCAAGCTAAAAAACTTTAGTTTTCGGGATAGCTTTTATACATAAAACACGATGCACAAAAAAATGCGGGGTGCCAATTAAGAGGGAGCCCTCAAATCAGCCACCCAATTATTACAAAAAATTAATTACCCTACTTGAGGTAAAAAAATTGAATTTCTTGGATAGGAAGAAATCAAAGTTAAAAGGTGACAAAGCCATTTAGCAAGAACCCCTTAAAACTGCTGTAGAAATTTGCTTTACTGGAAGCAGGCTGATTTTGGCTTTTGAAGTTCAAAATTTGTAGTAGGCATTTACTCAGTTATTTACGCCTGATGATAACATGCAAGTCTAAAATATGAATATAGCATACTGTTTGGGGTAAACTGCCAATGTGATGTCATATATGGTCCAACTGCCCATGCTTAGTAATGCTGGTGCAATGCGGTTGAGCTGGGTGCAGTGCTAGTGTGATGCTGGACGAGAACCTCTTTCTGGTGATCTTGTTGTCAGACCATAGACTTTTTGTTAGTATACTGAAAATGAACACTTTTGTTTTTTTACGGTTTACTTTTATTTTTTTAGAATATGCTGACTTGCCCAGTCAGCGTGAGTTTTTATTCACGGCCTTACTCGTTCTACAAATATGTTCAATCAAATCAGTCAAAGACGCGTGCCTGCAAAAAACCTTCTGTCGCGATCATTGATACTTGGTTAGAGTACAACCTTTAATCTCTAGAATTGCCCACTTTGGCTGAAACTAGAGAACGACTGAGATGTTAATTGACGAATCGAAAATGGCAGTTGATAGTTCCTTTAGCTTCTTGAATCTCAGAAAGCAGCACACAATCTTAAATTAAAACTTCTATTTAAGATTGAAACACAAACCAACTCACTGAGCAAAATCGCTCCACTCACACCTCATACTAAATGGCAATATGAGCCAACCCCAGATACACAAACTCGGCTTAACTGCCTGTGAAACCAATGCCTAAAATCACCAACTCTTAGAATATTAGAATAATGAATGAAAAACGACCTGCCTATTTATACTACGACAAAAGCTATCGAATATCCCAGTAAAATCCTTGATGCATCACAATAGAAAAAATACTTGAGCTTTCGATAAACAAATTTTGACATAATTATGACATCACAAACTTCAAGTCTAAATTATAGCAATTAAGAGTCGTAAACATCGATAACTGCAGAAAATAGCAGAATGTACTAGAAAGGAATTATCTCGAATATCTCGAATATTCTAAATCAAAAAAGTGGCAAAAGTAGTAAATCAGTCACGTACACGTTAAAATACAGCAAATAATCATATCTCAGGCATTCAAAATTATTATTCGTGACACCTTCGCTAACAAGAGTAATTATTTTCTTCAATGCTCTTCTTTTTTTTCTCCGCAAGTCTATTTCTAGACTACTAAACAAACACTATATGGTCAGACTTTGATCACAGTACTTTAAGAAGAGGGTACGATGGCAAGTGCAGAAATTGCCTTTGTGTGTAGTTTGCGGGTTCGGGTGGGCTGCTAGAATTGGCTATGTGTGAATTCAGATGCTGATGATATAGTAGCCGAATGGAAAAGCAGATATGTGAGGAAAGTACTACCTCACAGCAGTGAAAAAAATTATGTTTCAAATCTTCTTTGTAACTTTTGAATATATCAAATTCTAATTTAATTTTATTCTAAAGTAGTGTTGGCATTGAATATTTATTTTGATTGGAATTGTGTACTTCTTTATTATCCTAAGTTCAACACTATTTTTGACTAAGACTTTCACCATTTGACTGAGACCACTCTGTAGCTACTAATGATATGTGCCAAATTTAATTTGTATGCAAAGCTTAAGATCATGAGCTGTTGCTGATGAAACATAGCTATCACTTTTTTTGCCCAGCCGATACAACAATCATAAGAAATTGAATGCCCTAACAGAATCAGTAACAATTGATGGAAGAATTAAACCTTTAATTCTACAATACAAGTCAGACCCACATAACCTGACGCTGTGTCAACCAACAAGCACCGGTTTTAATGAGCTTTTAGATTCACTAACCCTGTTATGAACAAATGAAAAATGTCAATTGGTGAGGTCTCAGAGATTAATGCACATATCATTCATGTAACAGCTTTCTTGTGATTTTTTTGCTTTGGTTTGGAATGGGTCAAATGATCAACAATTACTGAGAATTGATGGACAAATGAAACTGGATACAATTTATGAATAATTTTGACTTGTTTGTTGCGTTTTTTTTTTTTAATAGCAATATTTCATCCGTACGTCAGTTATTTAAACAAGGACTAAAGGCAAAATTAATGGGTGTATTTAAAGTTAGGCCAATTGCACAAGACTAGATAGGCGTTGACTCCATCCTTCTTGACCCAGCCGTTTCAGAGATATTCTATTTCAAACACGACATCGAGAACTCTAATGTTATAAATTTCAATCAATTTTATTGGCAACCTTGACGTTGATAGCCTTAACGTCGTTGGCGACGCCATCATAGTTCTAACCTTAAGCAACGCCGCTATTTGGCTGCTGCTTGAATCGTTTCGCTGCACTTTTACAACTTCGATGAAAAAGTTTATTCTAAGATCACAAAAGAGTGAAAGCAATATGCTTACTCAAGTATTGGCAGTCTCATTATCAGGTACGAATGTGTACTTTGTCGCCAAGTAATAGAACCTTACTGCAAGTCCAGGCTATGATTTAGACCAGCGTTTCTCAAACCATGGGTCGCAACCCAATTGAGGGTCGCCAAGGCTTTATGAATAGGTCGCTGACGCAAGTAGAGCCCTCAGTACTTTGATTATCTTTAATTCAGAGTTAGGCATTGGTTTTCTAATTTTTGTGTTCTTTTTTTCCGAGAGAAAATAATTGCCTGCTCCTGGGTTTACGAAAAAGTGTCTGCACGAAACTTTTATTATCCAAGTTTGGTGTCAAGTTGCAAACGAATATCCAATATTGAATAAAGATGCCGTAAAAATTATAATCCCTTTTCCAAGTTCATATTTGTGTGAGATGGGATTTTCTGCTCTGGCATTTATGAAAGACAAATATAGAAACCGTCAGGATGCACAGCAGTGCTGTTGCTACAGGGGGCAGTGACCCTAACGGCTGCTTGTGCCCCCCATTTTGGTTTGCTCAAAATACTATTTTTAGAACATCACGTAACGACAAGACAATCGAAAATGACGGAAAAAGAAAAAACTAGCGTTCAAACATTAATCTCGTTTGACGTTTCCTCGATTGCTTGCGAAATTGTTGACAATCAACTACTAAACGAAAATGTGACGCAATAATCCTTCTTATTAACACACCTTTACGGATTTGTCGCGGGGATGTATGTAAGCCAATAGAATCGTTACCGGTACTTCAATCGTGATTATGACAAGAAATAATACGTAAAAACTTTTTTTTTGAAAATCAATTGTTTTTGATTTTTAAAGCACACTCAAGATTTTTCGGTCGCTGTCAGTAGCGCAACCAGAATGAATGGTTTACAGATAGACTTTTCAAGCGATTATGGGCTGCAGGCAAAACGAGTTAAGAAACGCTGCCTGCTTTTTAAATCTCTTTTTTAGACATGAATACAGAATGTTTAAAATTGCGCTTAATTTGTAGCCGTGCAAGATCTAAAGATCAGCTTTTACATGCAAATATTCAATCTATTTTGGTGCCCCCTTATTTTCGGCTAGTACCCATTCACTTCGTTTGCTCTGGCGACGGCACTGATGCAGAGCATCAAATGGGTTTTGCGTTGAGCCACGATTTCAAAAACTTGTTGAAGCGAAATGGCGATAAATGTTTTGTAATAAAAGTTTTGCTGTAGGTGTTCTGTTTCTTTTTTTTTGTAATTCTTTAGTTGGGTCGCAACTGTTCATGCAGATAGGGTTTTTGAACGAATTTCGGTTGCCGAAGAAAATGGTTGAGAAACACGGATTTTGACTGAAATGTATCTGGCAGCTTCATTTTTACTGAGATCGCTAGGCTACCAAGCAGTTTACTCTTTTTACCAGCTCCGAACTGTTGCGCTGACAAGATCAAGCTGATTGGTGCGCAGCGAAACGACTCAGGGCAGTAGTCTAATAGCGGCGTTACTTTGTTAGGTTAGAACTCAGAAGGCGTTGTTAACGACGCTAAGGTTTTCAATGTGAGGGTTGCCAACGAAAATTATTAAAATTTATAACATTGGAGGCCCCAACGTCGTGTTTGAAGTGGACTACCTCTGGAACGGCTGGACCAAAAGGGATGGAGTTAACGCCAATCTAGTCTAATACGATTGGCCAGCTTTAGAAACTCCCATTGGTTTTGCCTTTAGTCTTCGTTAAAAATTTTTCGGTTATATTAGAAACATACTGTTTAATGTGCTCATGGCATTTTCTTGAAAAAATAAAAATAAAGAAATAAATAAAGAAATAAAGAAATAAAGAAATGATTGATTTTTATGTCAAAAAAGCTATTTTCTAAACTTAACGCCTTTTAGAAGCAGTAGGAAAATTTTTTATTACCATCTTACTTTGGGCTAAATTACAAAATATTTAAACTGATTCATAGTCCATACTCAAAAAAAAAGTCAAACAATGTTTAGTGTCCAAATTGAACATAATTTTCAATTTTTGGCATATTTTTTATAACCTACTTGCAGAAAAATGTAAGCTTTCTCATAAAAATTGTAATCAATCTTAAGTGTCTCAAAAGTATTTACTTTAAATATTTAATAAAAACTTAATGGCTTATTCAAACATGTCAAAATAATCTATGAAATCATTCAAACAAAATAATATCTCGTATAATTTACTTATTTACGAGGAAACCACTTTTCGAGTCGTTTCAGCTACCTTCGATATGCTTATTTTCGACATTTTGCAATAAATCTTGTGTAACTGTAGTCCAAAATCCACATACATAAATTCATGATACTTGAATCAGTTGTCCGGATTGTTGAAAGTTTTGCAGTCTTGTAGGATAAAGCGTACTCTTTAGGAAAACCCAAACAAAAAGATCGCTTAGGGCTAAGTCAATTGAACTACTGGCCCATTGGACGTTTCAAAAAACCTCACAGCCTGATTTATCTATCAGGAAACAGCTGATTTAAGTAATTATTTTTTGCCTGGCGTAATGTGCAGGTGCTTCATATTGTTAAAAATAACTGTTTTTAGCCGCTGCATATTCTTTAGTTTTGGGTAGAAAACCTTTGGAAGCATTTCGAAATACTTTTTACTCGTAACTGTTGTGGTTCTTTTGTTATCATTGCAAACAATATACGTGGCTCATATAAATACGTCTTTAGCAGAAATTGCACTCCACACAACACGTTGTGTCACCTCGATAGTTTTAGAATTTTCAGATCCCCATGTTCTTCATATAGATGAAAAAAGCTTTTATAACTAAGCACATGCTGTCACGACGAACAGTTGCACGCAGCTATCTTCTTTTCGAGTTTGTGTTCAGTTTCCAATATGTAGGGAAACGTCTTGATATCTTCACATACCATTAGGTGATTACATGAATAATCGGCTGGTCTTCAATTCTACTGCTGCACAACGTAGATTTTATTGGCTCAATGCATAATTTGCTAATTGTACGCACTTGATTTCCCTAATCTTTTATGTGTCAGCTTCAGATCCAGTTGCCAAAAATTTGCAGCCAACTGCTTAAACTGCTCATCGTATAGGAGCCTAATTAATTCCTAATCCCATGTCAAATAGGCTCTGAGTCTGCTTTATTAGTTTATATGCTTCTTATCAAATAGCTCTTTTGCTCCTCATTTCTTAGTTACTTTTTATGTCATTTCGTGGGTTGGTGAAAAATTCAAACATTACCTAACTTTTAGTAATTATTCACTTTATTGCATACCTTATGTTGAGTATCTGAAAATCAAATCAAATTTGAAAGTGATTACCTGCTGTATTATTAAGTGACTACTTACTGTATTTTTACCTGTTCTTTTTGGTATCTCTAACTGAAGAGTGCTCAATGATCAGAGATCAGAGAAAATTTTAATTTTATTCACAGTTAAATTTAGAAACCCTTAACAGTCTGCTTCACCCTTACGGGTTCATCAGAAGAGAACTTATAAAGAACATATATAACAACAAATTAATTAGTTACACTTGAAACATAGATTTGCTAGCGGTTATAAACAAAATAATCCATCTGCCTGGCTTCCAAGCTTAGTTGACAAAAGATTTGAGGCCAGGCAGACCCATTATTTCGTTTATAACCGCTAGCAAATCTATGTTTCAAGTGTAACTAATCAATTTGTAGTAATATATATTTTGTTAGGAAGTTCTCTTTTGATGATCCCGTAAGGGTGAAGCAGACTGTTAACCAAATTTGTACCGGGAAGGGGCCAAATTTGCCCTTCCCACTTAGTTATTTTGATATAGCTCCTAAACTAAAAAAGTTTTGCTTTGATGCACCCTGACTTCGAATGAAATTTAACAACATACATTTTCAGAAACTTTGGAGTCATTCGGTTAACCGGAAGTGACGACATGTTTGCCTTTGTCAGAGGCACCTAAAAAGTTTCAAACAGTTTTGAGCGCAATGCATGCTTATCAAGGGACATATTCTATTCATTCTATTGCATCTTCATTATTGATGCTTATCTTTAGCTGGAATAAAATATTTTATTTACAAATAAATGTATTGCACCATCATTACGTCATTGATGACGTAATAATTCAAAACTATTGCTCTCTCTGCTGTTTCTCGAAATAAATTGCGTTTGCATAAAAAACTATTCATTGTCATCAGCTGCTGAATGATATATTAAAAAAAATACCGCAGTATTTTGGAATTTTGTGAATGATACTATATCTCAGTCACAAAAAATTACAAATTGTAATCAACACAATGCATTAATGATGACGTCATCATGTAAGTGACGTTACCATGCATATGACGTCATCATCTGCGGTGACGTTATCAGAGATGTGTTTAAAATAACAAAAGTCAAAACTGAAAATAATATTTAGCAACATTTATAAAAATTTGCATGCTGTTATAAGGATTTATTGGTTTTGATGACGTCATCATTGTTTTCGTGACGTCACAACCTCAAAATATTTAATTTCAAAAATTTAATAAAAAATAGCTTCAACAAGCAAATAATCTTATTTCTACCACTTACCAAACAGTTTGACGTTTTAATTGGCAAATTTGCCCCCCTCCCCCCGGTACAAATAGGGTGTGAAAATAGCCCAAAAAATTTAGGGTTTTTGAATGTATCTGGACTTCATAACTTATTTAAAAAATAAAGAAAAAATAATAACTGTTTTAAAAACTCTAGCTGCATAAGTGGCTTCGACAATTCGGATGCCAGATCTCACCAAAAGTTTCGAAATAGCACAAAAAACAAATTTGCAAAAGCAGTATGTTTGTTTGACAAATACGATGAGCCTAAAATTGATGTATGTACACAAACTATGCAGTCAGTGAGTGCTCTAGTCAGATGAGGGCCCCATAATGTAAAATTTCTTGCCAATACATTATCATAACATATCTGCGTACCATACGAAGTGCGACAAAACCATAACGACACCGTGCCGAACAGCCCATATTGCTGGACAACACTTTTTTGTGTTTGACAACAATAGCCAAAACAATAATAATAATTGCAATTTATATCTCTCTTGAGATAACACCAACAAGCCTCGATGCATCTGGCCAAGGGGCCGTAGTAACATTCAACCAAAACAGCTTTACAGAAATAAGCTTAGTACGCAATAGAGGTATTAATTCTACAGTAATAAGCAGCAAAGTACTGGCATTAAACAGGCAATTGGAGTTTTGAGCCGATTTTATCTTGAGTCTTAATGCTACATCTGCCATTATTTGTTGCTGTTGGTAATAATATTTTTCTCTGATACCGTCAATGCTTTCATTGATTTTTTCACTAAAATCATATGAAATCTGTAAAAATGTGCTACAGGCTCATTCACAGGCTGCGCAGACCAAAATGATGGGGGAGGACAAAATCAATAAAAAGGCTAGCGCAGTTTTTTCTAGAAGAACTTATCAAAAATGCCATAATTTTTTATCATCCAGAGCAAAAAACTGCATGCTTTGTATGGTAACTTTTCGCTTTAATTTAGAACAATACAAAAAAAAGGAATTTATAACAACGGGCTATTAATTCAAAACACTGTGCCTTATTAAAGACATACTGGTATATCAAGTTCAAATGCGGCCGAAATTTAGCTTGGGGGTCTGAGAAAGCGCTGTATGCTACCCACAGCGGGATACGGGGCGGAGCCCCAAAAGGTAAGCATTTTAAGCTTTTAAATAGCTAAATTGAAGCAGATTAAATGCTAAAATTTGATAAGCAACATTCCAGTTTATGCCGTCCCCACGTTTAAAAACGCTGATCATTGACTTCGCACAAAAATTCTCAAGTACACTTACTGTCAACTTTACATTCAGTTGATGGGGAACGATTAGGACAATTTGACAAGGGGGTCAACTTGACAAAGACTTGCCAATATTTAAGGGATTCACCCCTTTGCAATACTCTAGATGAACCTAAGCGATTATGTACCTAGCAGCTGAACGAGCACCAAAACCAGTGGTGTAATCAGAGGGGGCTAATAGGCTGAAGCCCCCTTAGATAGGTCATTTAGTAATTTTAACCCAAGTATGCATGCTTTTAATCGTTTTTTAAACTTGACTAGAAAGTTAGAGAGGTTGCAAGTAACGTGGCTAAGTAATTCAATAAACTAATTTTGTCAAAGAGCTTCCAAATCTTAGCAGTTAGGTTTTTCAAATGGTTCAACAACTGTCATCGATAACAAGTGGAATCTTAATCAGCTGGAGGTCTTTGAATGAGAGGGGTCTGAAAACAACGTTTCATGTTGCTGGATAATTTTTGTAATTTTACTTAAAAATTAGCAGCTTTTGACGACATTTGAATAAAAATTTGTCCGTTTTTAAAGCCATTGAATTCACAATCGCCCAATTAAGTTACATTATCATGCAAATGTTCACAAAAGTTTATCGTAGTAGAGATTTAAATTGCACCTAGTGACACATGCTTTATATCAGACCTGCACCACATCAATGTTTTTAAAAAATTAGGAGCAGTGGTGCCGATCTTTGTTGAGCATTGAGGGGGATAATTGCAATTTTACCCCAATTTTGCCCTATTTTCAACGTAGGGGGGGTTGAACCTCGACCACGATTTTGTTCAGGTGTGGAAATTTAGTGAAGACCAAAAAAGAGCAAATGGAACACTTTTTTCCCCAAATTCAGGTGAAGACCAAAAAAAAGGTCTTCAACAAGAATAGAACACTTTTTTTCCAAATTTACGCTCAGATATACACCCATTCAAATTATTGGGGAGATGCAAATGTGGACCATTCTCAAACTATTGGGGGGTATACAGCCAAATTATTGGGGGGATATATTCCCCCATCCCCCCCTTGTTTCGGCACTCCTGATTAAGAGGGTATGCAAAAACTGCAAATTATACAAAATAACACAGCAAAGGATTGATGCATTTCAATTAAACACCAAAAGCTTTACTACAAAAGCTAAGCTTTTGATGATTTTTAATAATTTTGATGCGGATTTTGTTGAAATGCGTCTGTTTGGTATTAAAAAATAATAGTTAACAAAGCGTATACCTTGACACCACCAATTTGTTTGAGTTAGAAAGGACGAAGACACCTATGACCAAACAGCTGCGGAAGTCATGGAGTCTGAAGGCTACGCTTTCCGCCTCTGGACAGTTTTTGTGATTTCCGGTTTAAATAATGCCAGTTTTCAACGGGTTTAGACAAATCTATTCAGTATAAAAATATTACGGTTTAGTTTTACTTCAAAAATATTCCAAACTATTGAAAATCGCTGTTTCATTCAACTACTGTAGTATGAAGCTCTTACAAAAAAATGCTTTACCTTGAAGAACTAAAGCATCCAGTAGAAAATTAAATATACAGTATAAGGCACCACAATCATACCTCTTATTCAAACGTCTGAAAAGATGCTAAATTGTTATACCAAATCAAATTTTGCTGTATGTTACACATAAAGCTCCAGCAGGAGCGTCACCATGCAAACAATTTTTCTTTTTTAGAAACAGTTAGGAATTTTTAATGATGCTTTACTGGTTCTAGGACTGTTGTAGTATGTCCCCCCTCTTGTCCCTTCCTCTCTTAATTCGGTCCTCCTTATTTGTCAACAAATTTATCTAAAGTACGTAAAGACAAAGAAAATCTTAATTTTATTCAATACGTGAAAATGCTTGTTAAATGTGTTGCGAAGTTGTGAAAGTCCTTGTTCGCACTGCAGATCCATGAAAATATGTGCTGGAAATATTGTAAAAACTATACAGTGTATCAGACATTTTGGTAGAATGAATTTATTTTGACAATGACTTTTTACTGTATAAACAAAAAAAAAATTAGTCAAAGCATTAGCATTAGTTGTTTTTTTTTTTTTGTTCACAACTGTGAGATAGCACTTCTCTCGCATACTTGCTTTCCCTACATGCTAGTGTACGAGTAAATGAAAATTTATTATTGTGGTCGTTGACTGGCATTGAAAAGCAATTTGCTTTACAGGAAAGTAGGTTGACTTAGGCTTTGGGGATTCAAAATTTGTAGTAGGCATTTAGGCAGTTTGTATGCCTGACGATAAAAAACAAGTTTAAAATGTGCATGCGGCGTAGTAAACGTACTATTGTGGTAAAGGGTTTGTGATGTCGTATATGGTGTCCAAGCTTAATGATGCTAGGGCAATGCGGTTGAACTACTGTAACCGCAGTGCCAGTGTGATACTGGTCAAGAATCGTCTTTCTAGTAACCTTGTTATCAGACTTTGATTAGAGTAATATGAGAAAAGGGTACAATGGCAAGTTCAGAAATTGCCCTCGTGTGTAATTTGAAGATTCGGGTGGGCTGTCAGGATAGACTACGTGTGAATGAAGATGCTGATGAAACACTAGTCTCATGTGAAAGCAGATATGCCAAGAAAGTGCTACCTCATAGTTGTGAAAAATTTATGTTCCAAATCTGCTATGTAACTTTTGTATTAGTAGTTTGTTATGCTATTAACAGCTGTAGTTTAAAAAAATGGAAACTTAGGAGATAATGTCTCGATAATGAAGTCTGTTTAAGGCAAAGTTTGATAAATTTTTAAGGCTATTTTCTATTTCTTTTTATTGCTGGAAAACAAAACGAGAAATTAAAAATCACGTCTTGCAAAACAAATAATGTCACTTTAATTTGGAAATCAGAATAAGAACCAATTAGGTCCTCCAGAATAAGCAGCTCTGAACAAAAAAATATATATAAATTGCATAACGTTAAATTGGCTTTTGCCAGTATTAGGACAAAAAACCTAAAATGTTAATAATCAATAATGTTTCATTAAACATCTGTCGTTAGACCCCAACCTACCACACAGATGCGCTATCTATTTGGTTCGAATAACAATACTTGAAAATGTTTATTCTTTTAACACGCACTATTAACTCCTTTTCAGTAAGTCCAAAGCACTACTGGTTGATAAAACCATTTAAGACGAGTATAGAAATCAACGGCGAGTCTCCACTATCGTAGTAATACTGGACTATTATGGGATGGCAAATCCAAATTGACTCGTTTGATATGAAAATAAATCACATTGTAATAACATTTGAACGACAAGCGCAAATTCTATCTTCTTTTACCGCAAACAGATCAAGAAGTATTTTTTACAGCGTAGATTATGACCTTCAGTGTTTAACAATGCTTCATAAAAATGAAATAGGTAGTGTGCCATGTTTTAGTTTATTAACGTTTAAGTACTGTAATTGTTAAAGTAACATTTTTGCTATTTTACTCAGCTGCCAAATGATAATCATACACCATGATGAATTAAAACACACGAAATTTTAAGATACATCTTTAAAGTATAACTTCACGGTCAACAGCACCCATTGTTATTTGAACTAATGGGGTATAGATACACCAGGGGCTTGGCGACTTTTATCCAAACATGGTTTACATTATAATGCATTACGCAGATCATTAAATATACAAAAAAAACTATAGGTTCCAGTACAGACCCTTGTAGAACGCCCGCTTTGATTTCTTGCAATGAAATTTTATGATTCACATAAAAATATTATTTTCAATTCGCCAAAAAACTTTCAAATAATTTATAACAAACTCCTCATGTACCATGATGAACTAGTTTTTCAATAAGATTGTGTGATTGGCTGAGTCAAGTGCTTTTGCAATGCCTAATACAATAGAACAAGAATACATTTTATAATTGTAATTTTCAAAACATTATGTAACAACGCCAATTACAGCAAGCATTGTAGTATGTTTTAGAGAAAACCGCTTTGTCTTTTGTACAGTGTTGTTTTTATTTAAAAAATAACTAATCTTGTTTGTATTCTTTTTTCAAAGATTTTTGGAACGGGTGAAAGCAATAGGGTTGGTCTATATATTTTCAACTGCCTGTTTTGAACCAGATTTACGTATTGGAATTACTTTTGCAATTTTAAGTGCGTTTGGGAAAATGTCATTAGTAAACATGAAGCTACAAGGTATGTGAAATAAGGTGGTATAACATTAGGTGCAATGACAATAAATTTTGTTAGTATTTGGTCATCACTAGTGGATTTATTCACATTTAATTTTTTTAATTCAGATGCCATTTCACTAGAAGTAGGCTAAGATAAAACCATTGAAAAGGTGACGCTATTTTTACGTAAAAAGTGTGAGAGACAGATGACGTATATTTTCAGAAAGTGTGTACCCAATACTTGCGAAAAGTTTGTTGAAGTTGTCAACAAATTTTCCTTTATCAGAAACAGTAATAGAATTACCTTCTAAGGTAGTTGGTGCTGACTTATGTTGCCTGTGGGGTAGAAGCTCTTGCAAAATTTATTAAGTTTTTCTAGGATTAAAATTTTATTTGTTGATTTTCAGAGGAGATTTTAGTTGATTTGCAAAGTAATACTTTTTGCAGCTATTTTTAATTTGGTCAATAACTTTAAATATCGTTTATAGAACTTTTTTTGATCAATCGACCCTTTTAATAGTGAGTTTTACAATTTTGTTGTTGTTTTTGTTATTTTGTATAGAAACATAAAAGCCTTTAGATATTTAAGGCTTTCGGTATCTTGCACATCGCTTTATAAGAATGTGTGTACAAGTGTATATACTACGATGTGTAGTTTACTTTTACTTAAGAAAAGTTGAAAAGCATTGTTTAATAAAATTCAACAAGTTAAGTTCAGGCATGCCATTAAAAAAGCTTTCAAAGATATTTGGAGATCTTGGCAGAATTTTGTTGAGTCGAATTGTTGCATATAACGATAAAATTTTACAGCATTTGATGATATTTTTTACATTTTTTTAACGATGGTAGATGATCAGTTATTTGATGTTATGAAACCTGGTTCAACGTTGCATTCAATGTTGTTAGTGATCCCATGGTCAATTAAACAGGCTGAAGAATCAGTTATACGCGTAGGTTTATTCAAAACCAAAAAAATCCGTTAGAATGTAGCATATTAATGTAAGAAGATGAAGGTTTGTTGTTGTGATGTATAATATTAATGTTAAAATCTCTCAAGATAATTCAACTGATGTTTTTTGTGTTATTTTTTTTTGCAGCGTATCATTAAAATTGTCAGTGAAATCTTTAATATTAGCACTTGAATGACAATAAACTTTGAGCTAGTTTGGTATTATTGTTTACCCACATATTTTAACAGCCATTATTCGTGAAGCCAAATTAATTTTCACAACTGAATTCAAAGTCTTTTGACACATACGTACCTACTCCTCTAGGTTTGCCAGCAGAGTCAAAATGAAAAAAATGCATACCCTTAATTTTGATTATTAACAAGACTATCGTGTTTTAATCTGGTTTTAGGGAGACCTAGGACAAGTACATATCTCGCATAGGGACTTAAGCAAATCAGCCATATTCTTGTGTAACGATCCAGTGTTCATGTGAAGAATAAGTAAGTCTTTAGGAGATAATTTTTGAGTTGCGATAGTATTAGCATTGAAGTATCTACAAGAGAAAAAAATCTTGAGTGACATAAAAATACATTTTAGTTGTGATGTTTTGACGTTTGCTGATGTTTTGACGTTAATTATAAAAATACATATTATGTAATATGCTGGAAATTTAATCAATTTTGGGAATAGCTTGACTTGAGTTAGTAGCTGAAGCATTTGGTTTACCAATTGTAAACCAACTAAACACTGCACCGAATTGAGTATTCAACAAGATGGTAACTTCAGCAAAAAACAAAATCAAATAAAAAATTCAAAGGTTAAATAATATATCGATGAAAAAATCTGGTAGACGATTAATAAAATAATTAATAGTGATAGGCAGTTTCATCAATAAAAAATCCACTTCTTACGTGCATCAAACCTTGCAAAGCAATAAGAAATACTATGAGCGATGTAAAAGAGAAGCAGAGTTAAAGGAAGTTATTTCAAAAGATCATACTAAATGACAGCGATTTAGGCTATCATATCAGTAGATTATTAACAACCATAAAATTGAAACAAAATTTAAACATTGATATTTAGCCACTAAAATCGTTATGTGTAGTCCAGGAGTGTCCAAAGTCCTGCCTATGAAGAATATTTTATACGGCTAATGTCCAGTTTTCGATTATCACAGTCATCACGAACCAACAATTCCAAAGATATCAAGCCAACAAAGTGAGATCAAACCAACAAATTAAAGCCATTTTTCAAACATTTGTTTTGAGGGGAATATTATTTTTCAAAAATAAAAGCTTCCAAATCATCAAAAACTTTGAAAATGACTAAAAATGAGAAGTCAAATTGGATCACTTCATGCAAACTGCCTTACGTAGGCTTCATCAAAAAAAATGAGAGTAAGAGTGGACTACTCACTATTAGATTCAGTTGAATAACAATAATTTTTTTTCAAATCTCGTTCTATCACATTTTTTTATTATTTAAGTTATTTTCAAGGCACTAACTTCATCAGTTAGGGTCCCGTAGAAATCGTTCACTGATAGCAAAGATAATTAGAAAGAGTTCCATTTTTTTCAAATCTCTTTCAAATTATCTTTTTTCTAAGTTATAAAATGCAGACGAATTATGTTATAAGGTATTATCAGTAGGTCTACTTGTGAGTTGTTTTTTTGGCTTATTAGATTTTATGTTTTATGGCTTGTTATAAAAGGACTGAAATTTTACCATCAGCCACCGCCCTCGAAACCCAATTGCTCAGTCAGTTTAATCATGTTTTGCGGTGCTAATTTCTATGCCAGGATTTAAAAACAATAATTTTAGCCAAAAAAGATCTAAAATGAGATTATTTTTGCAAAAAAAGATGCGAAATCTCCTAGCGCTGAGAGTTCCTCCCAAAACTACTCGACACTAACTGCTGGGAGCTCCGCTCCAGGCCACAACACAGACCTCCCATTGCAGGTTTTTGGTTACAGATGGTAACATTAAACAAGCTAGCAAATCTACCAACTTATTTATGCCTATGTAACATGCAAAAGGTATGCCAAGTCGCCAACAAACTATTTCATTTTATAATTTATTAATTTGGCATATTGCATTATACTGTAAATTGACCGATAAGTCCTTTACTTAGTATATTAAGCAATACCAAATGAGAGTTTTACAAACCGTAGTAGCCATAACTTTTCTGAAATTCAATGCTTTTGTTGTTGTAATAAGTTTTTTGTCGTGAAATTTTTGCCAAACCGTAGTTGAAAATATTGCGTGTAACTGCAGCACGTCTTGCTTGCCTCGGGACTTGCGGTGATTACGAGCTTGATCTCCGTTTGCTTTGTTTTTGAGCGTTTACTAAAAAGCTTAATTTTACAGTTTGATTTGAAGCTTAAAACTTGTTTTTTTCAGGTAGTAGTGTTCAGTTGGCTTTTCCTTAGTTTGCCATCATGATTTATTGATAAGAAGCACAGTGTTTAGTTGTAGCCTCAAAATATCTAAGTCAATTAGCAACAGCATTAACTCCAAACTGCAACGTAAAAGCAGGTTGCCGTTAGTGGCGCAACCAGGGGGCTTCAGCCTCTTTTTACCTTATAGCGAGTCACTTCGAAAACTTAAACCTAATGTGCAAGCGTTTAAACATGTTTGGACTCGATCTGCAAATAAAAAGTGGCAAAAGGACAGGGCGATTTAACCGTTTCAACTGGATTCGAATTCTTAGCAACTTCGTTCTTTCAAATGGCTTTAGAAACATCTACAGTAAAAGGTGATCCAAATGGCTTTCAAATGGTTATTTTTTTCAAACAATTGCGAAAATCGCTCAGCGGTTGGGGGTTTCGCTCCCAGATCTATTATAGCCTACGGCGGTTAAGGCTCAGCCTCCAACCCAACCCCCGTTTGTAATACGCTTGAATTGCAACAGTTTTCTCAACTTACCGCCCTATTTAGACATTTTTCAAACAAAAGCAGTTCAACTTTGGTTCAAACCTCCTCCCTCCTTACCAAAATCCTGATTGCAGTTGTAGTTACAAAGTTGTTAGGTAATGGGCAAATCGCTGGCTTGAAAAAACTTCTGCAAGCGCCTCTGATAAGTGATTAGTCTATATAGTCGTAAAATGCAACTGAAGAATTGTATTTGGGGTTCACAAGACACACAGTATCTCAAAAACAACAGATGGGACAAAGAAGTAGTGAGTGGAAATATATCAAAGTTTGCTATTTCTTTTTTTTCTCTTTGACGAAATAGCTGAAATACATTATGAAGTTAGGAGCATAGGCGTAGCCAGGGGGGGGGGCCGGGCCCCCCAGTTGAAATGCTACCAATGATAAAAATGTCACAAAAAGAACTATTGTTTCTTCAGATTCAGTTTCTTTTAGCATCTTTGCGTACAACAGTACAAGCGTACAACAGCAATTAACAATGATATTGATCCAGGGGGCCCGGGCCCTTTCAATTTGATTTTTGCCAACCAACTCAAATGGACCCCTACAATAATATTGAACTGGGGGGCCCGGGCCTCCTCAATTTAATTTTGACCAATCAACTCAAATGGGCCCCCTACAATAATATTTAAATGGGCCCACTACAATAATATTGATCCAGGGGGCCCGGGCCCCCCAATTTAATTTTTGCCAACTAATTAAAATGAACCCCCTACAATAATACTTAAACGGCCTCCAATTTAAATGGCCCCCAACAATAATATTGATCCAAGGGGCCCCGGGCCCCTTCAATTTAATTTTTGTCAACCAATTCAAATGCGCCCCCTACAATAATATTATTCCAGGGAGCCCAGGCCACTCAATTTAATTTTTGCCAACCAATTCAAATGGGCCCCCTACAATAATATTTAAATGGCCCCCAGTTTAAATGGGGCCCCTACAATAATATTATTCCAGGGGGCCTGGGACTCTCAATTTAATTTTTGCCAACCAATTCAAAATGGCCCCCTACAATAATATCTAAATAGCCCTCTATTTAAATGGCCCCCAACAATAATATTGATCCAGGGGGCCCGGGTCCCTCAATTTAATTTTTGCCAACAAATTTAAATGGTCCCCAATTTAAATGCCCCCCTAACCATACTATTGATTCAGGGAGCCGGAGACCCAACAATGTAATGTTTGCTAACCATTTTAATCGTATAGCCCGAGTGAAATTAAGGGTTTTTATCCTAAAAGTTGCTAACCGAGGCCCTCATTTAACCTTTTTGTAAACGTAATGAAATAACCACTGACGGAATTAACATATGGCACTGTGCCAGGGGTTCCGCGCTCACATAAAAATTTTTTTGGTCTTCACTTGTCTTTGGCAGGAAAATTTTGCGAAAATCCCAAACTACCAGGGGCCCAACACAATGTAAATCCGGCCCGGGCAATAACATGATTTGCAGGCGTAACCATCTATTGTACATTTTTCAGTAACAATTGACCTCCACTTCACCAGTTTTTATGCTACAAAACAGTTTTGAAAAAAAATTAGCTACAGCAAGGAAAATGCTCATTGAACAAAATTTTGAATTGAGAGGGCCTGGGCTCCTTGGCCGTATATGTACTCCAGTAACTGGTTGTTTTCATGACAAAACAATAATCTCTAAGGAAAATTTTCGAGTGGATTGTTATTTACTGCTAAAATATTGCAGGAGGCAATGTACTTTACTTTCCCCTACGTGGGCCAAATAACTTACAAAATTTAGCCCCAAAATGCAAGATTTTAAACGTGCTTTGGACTTAAATAGCAAGCAAAAGAAGGACTAAACAACTTAATTTTTTTACTTGGCTTTCAAATGTTAAAAATCTAGTACCTTTAAATGGCTCTGAATACGTGCGAAATGTGATCCAATGGCGTTAAAACAGCTTTTTTTTTCAAAAAACTACAAAAAATCGCCCAGCGGCTGGGGTCTTCGCCCCCAGACCCCTGTCAATGATACGTTTGAATTACAGTACACTTTTTTACTCAACACGTCTGCCAATTTAAACATTTTCACATTTTAACTATTGGTTTAAGCCCTCCTCTTTTGAACGAGTTCCTAGTTACTTGCCAACACCAGGCCACGGCTTTTGATCTTTTATTATACGATATCTTCGCTTCCACGAAAAATTCCTCTTTCGAAATTTCTGATGACGTCATTGCATGTGATTTGCGGTTTGGGCCCCCCCCCAATCAAAAATCCTGGTTACGCCTATGGTTAGGAGTGACTATTTCCCCGCAAATATTTTAAGCTAAAGAATAAAACGAAAATGAGGACTTTTCATCAGCGGATTTGTCATGTATTTTTTAAGAAATATGATTAGGATTTTAGTCATGGTTTAAGTTAGGGTTAAATTTGGATCAGATTTTTAAAAAAAGTAGATAAAATTTTCGGTAGAATAACTTCTTACTATGATGTTTTGAAACGATATTACTGCATGCCTATTACTGCATGCCTATATTACCGATATTACTGAAACGATATTACTGCAAACCAAATACGCTTAAGCAAGCCAGGCGTAGGCGTCGAGTTATTCTTGGCTATCTACCTACTTGAAAAAAAAACCGGATACCGGTATATTATATTGTTTCAAAAAAAAACAAAGAATATTTATAGCAACACCAGCGGTATAGACTGAAAGAAAATCTACTTATTTTTAAGTGTTTTTTTTAATATTCAGCCTAATTTGCTCTCACTATTTTCTTCCGAGCATTATTCCAGAAACTGTAGAACTGTATAACGTTAATGCGAAAAGCCGATCTTGCTGGACAAAAGTATTCAGTCAATGGTGTTGACAGAGAATTTCCATAAAGTGACAAATTATGATAATAATTGCAACAATTAAAAAAAAAACTTTTTTTAGGCGCATGCACACATTTACGATTTCGTTAAAAGGTTCAACAAAACCTAAAAAAAACATAATCGAACTTTTCGAGTTTTTAACGCTGAAGTAAGTTGATCACAGGGTTGCTTGTGTAAGTGAAATAAGAGCAATGCCTTTTTTGTGTTTCTACCTTAAAACACGTTTTTTTAAGGGTTTTGTTCAAACTTTTAGCTAATTTAGCAAGATTGAGCACAAACGGAGAACTGGAAGTTGTGCTCTTATCAATCTTGGAAAAAATATCTATTTTAATTTCATGTCTAGGCAAAATCCCCCATACGGTCCCTCTACCACACAAACTTTATTTTAACTTAAAACGCCTTCACAATCACGGGATATATCCCCCCTATTAATTTGACTATGGTCTACATCTGCATACCCCCAATAATTTGATTATGGTCTGCATCTGAGCGCTGGATGATGTTCGGACCTTTTTTTAGTTTTCACGTGATTTCGGGGACAAAAACTCTTTAATTATCGGTGAAAACTTTTTTTTTTGGTCTTTACTTAAATTCGGGGAAAAAGATGTTCAATTTACGATGAAGACCTTTTTTTGGTCCTCACTTAAATTCTGGGACAAAAACTCTTCAAGTTTCGGTAAAAAATTTTTTTTGGTTTTCACTTAATTTGCGTCCGTGAAAAAAATCGTGTTCAAGCTTCATCTCCCCCAATGTTGAATATAGGGAAAAATTTAAGTAAAATCATCCCCCCCAATGCTCAACATAAATCGGCACCACTTTTCACAATTGCGCGAATTTTCAACGAAATGACTAAATCTGACTCTGAGAACTACTGTACAGTATTAAACCTAAAACTAATCTCTAAATCTGCATGCTATTTAGTAAATTGTCCTGAAAATTGAATTTATCATTCTACGTTAGAGCATAGGCGGGGCCCAGGGAGCCCGCCCTCCCCCCAATTGAAATGCTACCAATGATAAAAATGTCGCAAAAAAGACTATTGTTTCTTCTGTTTTAGTTTCTTTCAGCATCTTCGCGTACAACAGTACACGCATACAACAGTAATTAACAACAATATTGATCCAGGGGCCCGGGTCCCCTCAATTTATTTTTGCCAACCAATTTAAATAGGCCCCCTACAACAAAATTTAATTAAATGGCCCCCAGTTTAAATGGGCCTCCAACAATAATATTGATCCAGGGGGCCCGGGATCCCTCAATTTATTTTTGCCAACCAATTTAAATAGACCCCCTACAACAAAATTTAATTAAACGGCTCCCAATTTAAATGGCGCCCGAACAATAATATTCATCCTGGGGGCCCAGGACCCCTTAATTTAATGCTTGCCAACCAATTTAAACGTATAACCCGAGTGAAATTAAGGGTTTTTAGTTTTACCCTAAAAATTGCGAACTCAGGCCCTCAAGTAACCTTTTTATGAACGTAATGCAATAACCAGGAAGGGATTTAACAGATGGCACAGTGCCAGGGGTCCCGCGATCATATAAGACTTTTTTTGGTCTTCACCTGTATTTGGCAGAAAAATATTGCAAAAATCCCAAAGTGCCAGAGGTCCAACTCAATGTAAATCCGGCCTGGGAAAAAACATGGTTAGAAGGCCAAACCATCTATTGTAAATTTTGCAATAACAATTCACCTTCACCTCGCTAGTTTTTACGCAACAAAACACTTGTGAAAAAAATTAGCTGCAGTAAGCGGAATGCTCATTGAACAAAATTTTGAACTGAGAGGGCCTGGACCCCCTGGCCGTATATGTACTCCTATAACTGGTTGTTTTCGTGCCAAAACAATAATCTCTAAGAAAAATTTTTGAGTGGATTGTTATTCACGGCTAAAATATTGCACGAAGCAATGTACTTTACTTCCCCCTACCTGGACGAAGTCACTTGCAAAATTTAACCCCAAAATGCAAGATTTTAAACGTGTTTCGGACTTAAATTGCAAGCAAAAGAAGAACTGAACAACTTAATTTTGTAAATTGACTTTCAAATGTTAAAAATCCAGTAGTTTCAAATGGGGCTCTGAATACGGGTGAAATGTGATCCAATGGTGTCAAAACAGCTTTTTTTTCCGAAAAATTTTGAAAAATCGCCCAGCGGCTGGGTGCGAAGCCCCCAGACCCCCGTCAATAATACGTTTAAATTGGAGTGCACTTCTTTACTCCACACGTCTCCCAATTTAAATATTTTCACATTTTAACTATTGGTTTTAGTCCTTCCCTTTGAACGAGTTCTTAGTTACGTGCCAACACCAGGTCACGGCTTCTGATCTTCCATTCTGCGATATCTTTGCCCCCACAAAAAATTCCTCTTTCGAAGTTTCTGATGACGTCACTGCATGTGATTTGGGCCCCCCCAATCACAAATCCTGGCTACGCCTATGCGTTAGAGGTGCACAACCTGCGTCCGTAAAAGGATTTTTTGCGGCCATGAAATTGTACTTGAAAATGCACGTTGTGGCGGCCGTGCATTAATCGAAATGTTTTGCTACCGAACGTTACGATTTGCTAACTGGACAATTAATTAAGATGATGTTATGTCAATGCTGTTTATTTTCCCATGTGCTACTATTTACCGCTTACAGTAGGCCTAGCCGAGCCCTTTTCCCTTTTTATAAGAAAGTTTCTATGTGATAGTTGCGCAACTTTTGACGTCACAGTTCTTTTATCTAGTTCATTCCCAAAAGTTCATGTTTGTTCTTTAACGATTATGCTAGTTTAATGCAGTGTACAAATTTCTGGCTGTGACGTCACAATTATATCATTTTTATGTACGAGTTAGCTTTTCTATAATTTTTCGGGATTGGGCTTTTTGTCACAAATATCGTGAATATTCTTGACTTGGAGGATAAAAGTAAGAATAAGTTTTGACGTGAAACTACTGTTAAATTGTATCAGAAGTGTTAGCCAGCTACGCCGCTTAGGATTCAGTTAATGCTAAGTTACGTAATGAAAGTATAATGATAAGCTTAGAAAATATTGTTCTAAAAAAAAAAGGTTTGTTATAATTCTGGAGTATATTGAAAATACGGCGTCTTGGCGTCTGTTTTTTAGCTAGTCGCAGCTATCAGTGCAATACTTAGTTCACCCTGTTTCTGTCTGGTTTCGGGTAGCAAAATAACAGCAATAAAACATATTTTTGCTTTTTGGCATATTTTTTCAAAATTAAAATCTAGCGTATTTCTGTAGGATTTAGCACTTTCTGGAACATATTTTCACCATATTTTGCGAATTTAGCATTTTTGTGATTTATGATTAAATATATTCTTCAAACTTGAAAATTTAACTTTTCCTAATGTTTAGCATGAGCAATTAAATTATAGCCTAAGGCTTAAAACGTAAATTCGTAAAAAATGACCTTAACTAGCAGAAGTGGAGTTCTCCAGAACGTTATTGGCCTCAAGGACACATTTTGAAGTCTTTGGCCTTGGCCTCGAAGGTCAAGTCCTTGGCCTCTAAGCCTCAAGTGCTCAAAAATTGCTCTGTCCTTGGCCTGAGGACAGCACTATTTTTGGAAACGATAAAATTTTGTAGACCGCTTAAAAATTTTTTGAAGACCGAATTTTCTGGAGCTCGACTGAAAAATGTGGTTGAAGATCTTTCTTTTTTCTTTTTTTTTTTTGAGATCGCCTGAAAAGTTTTTGTAAAGATCTTTTCTTTTTTTTGTTTTGGAGAACACTTGCCGCCTGTAATCTAGGCTTTGGCCTCAAGAATTTCTGTCCTTAGCTTCGAGAGGGTCAGTCCTCGGAAGGGCTATCCATGGCCTTTGCCTCGGAATTTTTTTGTGTTCTTAACCTTGGCCTCGAGCCTTGTGTCCTCGGCTCCAGCGCTGTTAACAAGTGGCGGCCGTTAGTGCATTTATTGGATGTTTTGCTGCCGACAGTAGTGAAAAGCTTGTTCACAAACAGTGGCGGATTTAGGGGGGGATGGGGGGGATGCATCCCCCCCACCGGCCTAAACATAACGTGCATATGAATAACACTTAACTTATGTAAAAAAAGCAAATAGTGAATAGTCGTTAGCCCGTGTGACTGTGATATAATTTCAAAAGCCAAGGGGAGGGGGGGTGCAAGGAAATAGTATTTGTGCAGCGAAGTTTTTACCGAACAGCAATTAGTCTTTTTCGGGTCCGATTGATTTGAAGGTGCCAAATCAGCAAAACTCGCAACGTGCACTTTTCAGCGATAAAGGCATAGGAGCACAACCAGTGGCGGAATTATGGGGGCGGATGGGGGATACATCTCCCACCAGCGTAAACATAACGTGCATATGAATATTTAACTTATTTGAAAAAAAGCAATCAGTGAATTTTCGATAAGCCGTGTGACTGTGATATAATTTCTAAAGCCCTGTGAGGGGAGGGACCGAAAAATGTAATATTTACAGCGAAGTTTTTACAAAACAGAAATTAGTCTTTTACGGGTCCGATTGATTTGAAAGCGCCGAATTAGCAAAATTTACAACTTGCACTTTTCAGCGATAAAGCCTACACAATGCAAATCATTTCTTAAGTGACATATTAGGCTTGTAAAAAGTGAGCATTAAGCGAGGTCAAGAACATAAGAACATTAATCCTAAGCAGTGGTGTAGCCAGGGGGGCGGGTGGGGGGCTATAGCCCCTCCATAGGCCTGTCAACCAAAATGCAAAATAAAAAATATCACGTTTTTCGCACTTTTGAGACTGTTTTTCGCACTGAAATAGACCAAAAAGTGATTTAAAGCATTTTTTGAAACATATGCTTAAGGGGGGCTAATTTGTCAAACATAAAACACACAAATCAAAAAAAACTTTAAAAAATGACCAAAAATAAGCAATAAAATTTGATCGCTAGTGTAAAAAACTTGAACACGGGTTTCATCAACAAATATATTACCGGCCTAAACTCAGAAATGGAGTGGAGAGGCTATTCAGTATTGCCTAATTACCAATCACTTGTCTCAATTCTCTTTCCATTAGCCCCTCTCCAATTATTTTTCTCTATAAATATACAGATGAAACTAATTACTCCGTGTCAGTGCCGTCGCTACGGGGGGGCCAAGGGGGCCGTGCCCCCCCTAACGACTGCTTGTGCCCCCCCCCCATTTTGATGTACTTAAATTACTGTTTTTGGAGCACCACGTAACTGCAAGACAACAACCATGATGGTAAAAGGAGTAATCGTTCAAACATGATTCTCCTTTGAAGTTTTCTTGATTCGTTAGAAAATTGCTGGCAACCAACTGCTGTACATAAATCTGACGTAATAATTCATCTTATTAACATACCTTCACGGATGTGTCGCGGAAGAGACATGTAAGCCTGCAGAATCGTTACCGGTACTTCGTTAGTGATCATGACATAAAACAATAGCCTACGTGAAAACATTTTTTTCAAGACCAGCTGTTTTGATTTTTAAAGTACACTCAAGGTTTGGAGGTCGCGGTCTGTGGTGCGACCAGGGTGAAGGGGCTTAAGCTCCCTAAGCCAAGTCACGTAGAAATTTAACCTCAAAATATGAGCGTTTGAACGTATTTTAGACTTGATCTGAAGTAAGAGGGAGCTAAAGGGGCGAAGAAATTTAATTCTTCTTTGAAATAACTTCTGAATTTTAGCAATGTAGTGATTCGTATGGCTTTTAGAACGTGCGAAGTGCGATTAAAATGACGTAAAAATTGCTTCTTTTTTTGCGGCAAAATCACAAAAATCGCCTAGCGGCTGGGGGCTGCGCCCCCAGGCCCCCGTCCATAGTTACTTTATATTTAATGACTATGTCCCCATTTGTGACATGTTTAAGTTGCATCAGTTTGTTTAGCACGAAGCCTAAATCATACAGTTTTTGTGCAAAAAATTTACTTTTGGTTCACCCCTCTTAGCAAAATCCTGGTTGCGTGTCTGGTAGCATTCACTGCTGTAGATAGATTTTTCAGGCGGTTGTGGGCTGCTGACGAAACAAGATAAGAAACGCTGCCGGCCTTATAGATCTCTCTTTTTTCAGACATGAATACAGAATTGTTAAAATTCTGCATATTGGTAGCCGTACAAGATTTGAAGACCAGTTTTTATATGCAAAGGTTTAGTTTATTTTAGTGCCCCCCCACTTTTAGCTCGTGCCCCCTCACTACGTTTGCTCTGGCGACGGCACTGCTCCGTGTGAGTTTTGTTGAACTATGATTTTATGCTTATGATTTACCAGTATCCAAATAAGAGAACTAAAATTTTACCATTAACCACCTCTCACATAGGTCATTTATGCAACCAGTTGAATCATGTTTGCACTGCCAACTTCTATGCCGCATTTTAAAAGCATTATTTTATCAAACTAGCTCTAACATTAAATTATTTTTGCACAAAAATGATAAATTTTTGAGCGCTGGGGGTTCCACCCCCAGACCCCTAAAACAGCCGCTCCATTACAAATTTCTGACTACGCGCCTGGTAACAACACATCCGAATTTTTGAGGTTTTGTGCTTAAAATTTCTATCATTCCCCCCACCAAAATTTTCTGGATCCGCCACTGTTCACAACAGTTCAACACTATGTACATTATTGCCTGCCGTTACGGTATTTTTCTCGAGAAATAGTTCTTTTTGAGATTGTGTAGCCTACTCTAGCATGAAAAAATAAAGATAACAAAGGTAAATTGAAAATATATATTTGTTAATTACAAAATAAAAGTAAAAAGGCAAAAATCAGCGAAATAGCAAATGCTGACATTTTAACAAAACTTGATACGCGCTTCAGAGCGTTAATATTTTTTTTATCTTAAATTTATCAATTAGCTCTCCGCACGTTTAGCGACAGTAGCGTGGACATGGGGTATTATGCCATGTCTCACCCCACCCCTTTAACCATGATACAATGCAAAACCAAATGTAACAACGATAGAAATTAGCATCATTAGATTAAATGGATCATGCACCAGTAAAAGTCTTTCTCTTTCTAGCATTTTAGCATCATTTTAACCAGCTGAGAGTATACGGTTGTTAGAGATTTTAAGTTAGTAATATTACCTGAGATTTTAAATGTTTCGCACCTCCTTTATCATTTCGAAGAGTAGGTGCTTCACGATTGGTAGCCATCTTTTAAGAGCGAACTTGAATCCAAGTCCAACTTTGAAGAAAAACTAAAGTGCTCATACAGTACAATTAATTAGTGATTTATATAAAAGTAAAGCTTTTAACAACTTAATAATCTTGATAGAGGATCACGTTTAAATACTGTATTTATATTAGCAGTTTAGCACAGTTACATGTTACATAGATAATTTAAAACTCTACAGACTGTTTTACCCCTAATTGGGAACATCAGGGATGTCTGCCAAAAGCAACATAAAAGTTTAAAGTCTAAAATTTAAACAAGGGACTCTAAAGATTGAAAATATTAGGCTGTTCAAACAGAGGAGGATTAGGCTGATTTTTCGTTGGTGGTAGAGTGTACTTTTTTTGGGTCGCCTAGGTAAAATTTTTTGCTCAAGTCGAACTAATTGGATCGAAGTTTGCTTTGGTAATAAAGCCCAAAAATTTTTGGTGAAAGTAATTTTATGAGTTTCAGAGGTTGTGTTATATATATTGCAATAGTTTTATAGTGTATTAATGTTCAACGCATGTTTGTTTGACGAGCTGTTCAGTTAACCTTACGGTAGTTATAAAATGTTTAGTTGAAAATTTTAACACACTTAATTTTTTACCGGTTAGCTCGTAGACAGATTTTTGTGTTTTATTAACGCTTAAAGTTTTTTGCTAATTAAGAACAGCTTCGATGTACTTTTTTCGTATTTTTATTAGATCTCTTTTACATATTTTTTAAATCTTTCGTGATAATAAACAACTATTGACTTACTGATAAAAGTTATTTTCCGTTCCAGGCTAAATCTAAAAACTTCTGTGATAAATAGTAATCATGCCTGCAATAAGGTGTTCCATATCAACCTTGACTAATCTTTGACGTATTTTAGATTTGTAAGTTATACTATACAAAGCATACGGAAAACATTTACATTACTACTTTGATGACACGACAAAAACGACTTAGAACGCAGCAGCAAGTGAATCAGACATCAAACACATACTTCTACGGATCCATCACGAAGAACAAGCGCTAATATAGGCTTCAAATTACGTCTTTCATACTAGCGCCCCCATACGGCTATTTTAAACTACTTTTGACAGAAAACCAACTCCAAGATTTTGTTATTTTGCCTTCAAAAATGATAGCCTCAGAAATTAAAGTATAGAAAGCCAGTCACCGGCCAATTGATAAAATGGTGACGTGTTCGTCTTTGAAACGAGCACTCGTAGATCAATTTCCCGACCTAACAAAATCCAAAACATTGTTGCAATTTGCTATACTACGATATTTCTTTGCAAAAAGTTATGTTGCTCGCAGATCTAATGTGCGGAAATAGACCCCATAAACTCACCACACACTTCAGCGTATTTCAATGAGAGCAAAAAAGATTAGATTTTGATGAGAAAAAGTCAGCAATGTTTTAATTAGGATTGATTTTCTTTTTTAGTAGCGAAAAACACTGAGTGTTTCAGCAAATTACGAATGCATTGTTGTTTTTTTTATCTTCTGTGACCCCCAAAGAAACAGACTGTTACATTTACGTCCATTAACACACAGAAGTGGAGTGAAGGACACTACATTCGAGGCCAAGGTACACAAAAAAATCTGAGGTTAAAAACCAACTTTTTAAGGGCAGCCTCTCTCCAGACCAAGAACAACTCGATTTTTGTAAATTATGATCGGCAATTTTTCAGTAACCTTATGCGTGAAAATGCTTAAAATTGCATTTGATTAAGTTTTGAGGATAATTCAAAAAATGAGAGTCTTCAAAATGACTTGCTGTTACTTTGAAGTTTAAGTTATTAGTCAGCACAATGTTGGTTACGTTCCGTATCTTTGTAGTGAAACATAGGTTGTAATCCGCGAATAAGAATAACTAAATATTAAACATAAGAATGGTTATTTTCAAGCGCTAACTTCATCAGTTAGGGCCCCGGAGCAATCGTTCACTGACAAAAAAGCCCTTTTTTTCAGTATAGTTTCTCATAAGCAAATCTTATTGGTTGATTTTATGGTTGTTAAACTAATTCGTTAAAAAGAATTTATTAAAAAAGATACCTCTTGAAACCGGTTTTATTGAAAAAATGAGAACTACTTCAGGTGATAAAGAGTTGCCCCAAACCTTGATCTACTATTACCCGTATTTGCGAAAATCGATTTAATCTTTGAAGCATAAAAATTGGTCTTGAGAAACAGTTTCACTGACGATAAAATAGCCCGAGCTGTCGTAAACATTTTATTTAAAAAGAGACGTTTCGAATAATTGCTTAAAGGCGGTGAATCATCCAGCCAATTCCAGTGGTTTACAATAACTAAAATTGAACTATAATTTTTGATATTTTTTGTTTTAATTTTGAGACTGCGATTGCAAAGATATTCAACAAATACAAAAAGATCTCCCCCCGAAAAAAGTTTTTGGAAACTCTGAGTTTTGATCTTCCCGCCAAAACCACAGTAGGCCTAATGGTATAGAGAACTGTGGTAGGCCTAATAGTTTAGAGATAGTTTATTTCTAAATAGTTTAGGCCTAATTAGGCCTAACTATCTCTAAACTATTAGGCCTAATAGTTTAGAGATAGTTAGGCCTAATAGTTTAATAAGATTACAGTAGGCCTAATAGTTTAGAGAACTGTGGTTTTGGCGAGAAGATCAAAACTCAGAGTTTCCAAAAACTTTTTTCGGGGGGACATCTTTTTGCATTTGTTGAATATCTTTGCAAACGCAACCCCAAAATCGAAACAAAAAATATCAAAAATTATAGTTCAATTTTAGCTTTTGTAAACCACCGGAATTGGCTGGATGATTCACCGCCTTTAAGTCATAGTCAATCTTATTCAAATAGATTTTTGAAATAGAATTCTATTTGAATGAGATTGACAATGATTTAAGTAATCAGTCGAAACGTCTGTTTTTAAATAAAATGTTTACGACAGCTTGCGCTCTTTTATTCTTAGATTTAATCTGTTTGACACCGTACTATTGGCAACCCTGCATTTCGAGCTTTTGCGGCATCAGAAAAGGAAAACTTAGCAATTTTTTTTTGCAGTATAGGGAAGGCGATGTGCAATAGTCTCAATAGAGGTGCATTAAGGAGGGAGACATTTGCGTTGAGCTCCCGTTCAAAATATGCATAATCGTGGGAACGTAAAAAAATTGAAATATTTATTTTTCTAAACATGTTCAAACTTTTTCCGAAGTTTTTCCACCATTTGCTCATGACGAAGTGTGAAAAATTGATCAAAAGCAGCGTGCTTTTTCCGCGGGTTTAAACGATTAGAGTAATGAGTAATATTTAATTTCACTTTCGATTTTTTTAAATAATTCTTCAACCAGCGTTTTTTCTTATTTAGTAGATAATGATGGTGATTTCTAGCGGCGATTTCTAACCCAAAACCTGCAGACCGCCCTCCTCTATGATATACTCGTGTAAAACAAATTCTCTGCGTCCAAGTGTTCTCAAAACAGATTTGGCGTACTCAAGATATGCTTTGTTAGTTATGTTACCGCTTTTCGGCCCATTTCATTGCCACACACAATGTACTTTCTAGTCCAGGGATGTGGAAGCAGTCAAATCTTTCATGCTCCGCTTCCGGCTCCTTCTAAAGAGGAGAAAACTTCTTAGTTTGCTGTTTCCGAGTTCGCTTCCACTTCCAGTCTCTTTTCATCAAAGTGCTTCCGTTTCCGCATCCACAAACATTTAACCGCTTCCGCTTCCTCTTCCACATCCCTGTTTGTAACAGCTGCGACTGGCTAAGTACAAGGTTTCATAAACTACAAGTGACACTTCTAGGCTTACTTGACAGTGCCACTTGCCAGCACGTGCAGCAGCCACAGCAAACTAAGAAGGAGCCGACCATAACCACATCGTGGCCACTGCTGGCCACAGTGAAACCTCGATGCTATGGCAGTATTGGTGGTATATCACGTATATCACACCCATGATCTCTAGCAAAGACAGTGTGCTCGTGGCTCTATTAATTACAATAAGTTAAGGCAGCACAAACGTTAAAAATTATGGCAGTGACTAAAGTGGAAATTATGCACACATTGTTATGTACCTAGAAGTAATGTTATTAGAACGACCAACGCTTGCGTCGCGTGTTCCTTTGATTTTACTTGGCCATTTTCAAACTAACGAGTGTGAGATTTCAGACTTTTGCTTATAACTTGAGACCGGCTAGGTCTAGTTACATGAAATTCTGTCAGCAGTTTCAGATTTATGAGTTGTATGTTTGTACCAAATTTCAAGGCAATTAGTCACGTGACTTTGGTTTTAGGACCCGAAAACCGCCCCAAAAGTTTGGCGTTAAAAGCCGTCTCAATCAAAAACGGCTTTAGTACGGCAAACAATATTTCACACAGTTATATATCGTAAGATACTCTTTCATCCCTACCAACCTACTTTTGGCCACGATGAGGTTTTTTTCCTTTATTTTCTTCTTAAGTTTTGTTTGCTCTTTTTCTAAACCACAAAACATCGAAATCTAATTTCTGCGTAAAGTTGTTGAGCTGCAAAAGCAATTTTGCCTCCCGAAATTTTTTTGGGCGACTCCCCCGGGAACCACCTCAAAATGGGACCCCAAAACATCAATCTTTGAACGGCGTTAGCTAGGGCGCCAGTTTTTTTTTTATATCAGTAGATATTTAACAGACAAATATCTAGGCATAATTTGGGGGTATAATCCCACCGGGAACCCCCCCAAAATTAATTTTTTGAACAGCTTAGCCTAGGGTGTCAGTTTTTTTTTTGATAACAGGGCATATTTAACAGACAAATATTTTGACATAGTTTGGGGGTGCCACACCCTCTGGGAACCCCCCAAATATCAATTTCTTAAACGGCTTAACTTTGGGTGTAAGTTTTTTTTTTATATCAGTAGATAGTTAACAGACAAATATTTTGACATAGTTTGGGGAAACTAATACCCTGCAGACCCCCCGAATGACCCCCCCCAAACTCACTTTTTTGATCGGCTGAACTTTGGGTGCCAATGTTGTTTGATAAGCAGTAGATATTTAACAGACAAATGGTTTGACATAGTTTGGGGGTACCATCCCCCAGGAGACCCCCCAAAAATCAATTTTTTGAAAGGCTCAAGCAAGGGTGTTACTTTTTTTGATATCAGCAGTTGTTTAAGAGACAAATATTTTGACATAGTTCCAACGGTTTAAGCTTGGATCGGATTTTTTTTTTATTATGTCCAGTCACTATGTTGTCAATTAAATGTATATATTGACAATGCTTGAAATTCCAAACCCTCTTTTCCCAGAAGATATTTCTAATTAATTTCGGAACAAGAAAGCGAGTTTTTTTTTTGAGAATTTCATGGTTCATCGTGCGTCGATTGTTTACTTAGATTGCTTCTCAGCAAAGTCCAATCTAGTTATTATTACATTTTACCCCAACGGTTGTAGCCAGTTTAAAATTCGAAAGCGCCTGATTTTGAAAAAAAAATGCTTCCGCTTTCAGCTCCTTTTTTAACACTTTTGCTTCCGAGTTTGCTTCCGCTTCCAACCTCTTTTATCAAAGCGCTTCCGCTTCTACAAAAAATTAACCGCTTCCTGCTTTCGCTTCTACATCCCTGCTTTCTACAGAATACCTCTCAGAAATAGTAGGCGCCATCATGTGTTAGCATTCACTATGTTTGTGCCCACGGTCCTCGGATGTTTTATTACCATCCAAAAAGGCCTCAGTGCTTTGTACCTCCTACACCAAAAGCATTAGCAGAAATAAAAACAAGTAATTACTACGATCCCTCTTGCCCGTCATATTCAAAATAAGAGCTTTCACACACTGCCATTTAAAATAAGTTTTAGTGTGACTTGACATTTTATAATTCTTCAAATAAGAAAACTAATTTACCGGCTAGATTAAAATTTTAATTTCATTTTATGCACCAAGTTGCCTTGGCCAAGAGACAGCGCAAGGAACTTTCGGTCTTTACGGTATTAATTAGTTTTAGAGGCTGAAGGCTTCCCCTCAAGACCAATGTCTGTGACAGACATGTAGCCACGGTAGCAGTTGCCCACCCAAAATTTTATTTTATTCCCCTAAAAAAATCTCAGTTAGCTTTAATAAGATGAAACAAAAATTCGCTGCAGTAATCATTTATTGTCAGTTTTGACTGCATATGCGAGATTTGCATTGGCATATTTTTTAACAAGGGACTTCATACACGCTTAAAAAAGTGGTCAATAATGTATTCAAAAACACCTTTAAAACCATGTACTAAGAATAATTAAATTTTGTATAAATGGTTGATAAAAATCTAAAGGGATTTCAAAAATTGTTCCGCGGCTTGTTAGCGAGTCGCATAGCGTCGGCCATGCCATCTTTAGCATCGGCGCTAAAAACCATTTTTTGTAGTTTTCTAATTTTGCTTTTAAATTAATAGCTTCGTTTGTTCTTAGCTGCGTTACTGATTTTGCTTAAATTCCAACAGCAGTCAGATAAGTCACACAAAACTCTGGGTGATCATGTGACAAATCGCATGATGCATGCCCTCATGAAAAAAGCTGAAATGTTTTTAGTATCTCGCGACCTAAATGGAATAATTTTTTTTATTGTTGCGGAGTTGCGGACTTATTATTCAAAGCTTCTGCAATCGCAATTCCGCTACTAAAATTACTGAAAACTGCAATTACGCAACTAAAATAGCAAATACGCATTTGCGGACCTATTTCGGATTTGCTCAGCTTTGAGAGTACTGATCAAGTATAGAAGTCTATCAAGAAAACTGTCTTAGCTCTAGCACTGATCAGTAAAAAGTAGCACCAAAATAATAATTTTTATCGATTCAACAAATGGTAATCACAAAAAGTTCCGAAAAGTTTATAATTATGATGTTGCTTCGATGAAGGAGCGGGGCATTTTCTTCGTCTTGCCCAGTGCTACCCAAGTCAAGACCGCCACTGAATACGTTGTTCAAGAAACATAGACTTGTTTTCAGTAGAACGAAAATTTAATTGCTGAAAATGTTTGAAATTTTTCTGTAAAATAAAATAACTGCAGTCACACTCACTGAATTAACCTAATATAACAGAAAAAACAAATACTAGAAACAATACTATTGTAGAAACTACACAATACTATTCTAGAAACTGCACTATTCTAAAAACCACCGCCATCTACCAAATGGCGTGATGAAAGTGGTAAGATGGCGGTCGGACTCACGTAAAGGAACATACTGTGACATCCATTCCAGGCGTCTGTGACGATTTTCCAGGTGCCACCTGGGATCCGGCTGGCAAGATGGAATCGGGTTTCTGAAGCAAATGTCTCCCACTTGCAAAATTTGTTGAGCGGTGAGAGGTCAACGGTGCGGTGAGAAGTAATTGCAATTACATTTTATTCACCAAGGTGCCTTGACCAGGAGACAGCAAAGGACCTTTCGGTTTTCGAGTCAAGATGCACCAGCCCACCTGTCTACCAAACACGGCGGAGGCTTCACACTATCCTTTTAATTGCTGAACGTCAAGCATGAAAGCAGTGAATACTAATTTTTATATATAGCCTTTGGTTTGACTTGACCGGAAATCGAACCCGAGTCTACCGCTTCAGTAGCAGACGGTTTATCTACTCGAACACTGATCGGTTATCGGGTACCGTCATGTTTGCTGGTTATCGCCATACGATGGCACTATTGCGTGGCAGTAGCGTAGGCGGGGGGGGGGGGGGGGGGGGCTATAGACCGTTTTAGTGGCGCGTCACAATGCCCATTGTCTGGTTCTTACTGCAGATCGTAACAAAATTCGCCCATTTAAATCAATGGTAAAATTATTACATACAGGCAACTTCAAACAACCACTGTAGGTTAGTGGGTGGCGTTTTTTGTTTGATTTTACTTTTATTTGAAGGGCCAAAGCTTCGTAATTCTATTTCAGGTTACTTCCGGGGTTAAAAGTCTTTATAAATGCGTATTAAACTCATTTTAAAAAGGATACTATTATGACACAGAATAGCGTTTCTAAACAACTTCACAGGATATACTGTACAGAAAATCAATTGCTAAACAATCATAAACATAGCGAAATGTGAAATCAAGAACAATCTAAGACCAAAAAAAAGGTCAATAACAATTTTAGAAATGAATGAAGGCTACAGCTCTTAATTAACAGCTCATAGTGTAGAAAGGTCAAAGCAAAGTAAATGATTTTGTATTATTTTGTGAATGCAAAATTAAAGTCGCATATACAGGCGTATACGGTAAGCGCGGCAGGGCCCGCAGGGGTAAGGTCTAGGAGAGCTAAATCCCCCTACATCCAGTTCCATAGCAATGACACTTACGATATTTAGTAGAGAAAAGGGCTTTTTAGACAAAAATTGCTATTATAATAATTATTTCTTCCTTAAATTACACTCCGCCACGAGGCAGCCCAAAACGCCAAAGTAAAACCAAAAGATGCCTAAGTAAAACCGAAAAAAACATTGTGAAATTTTGGACCAAGATGTCAATTAAAGTCACCTTTTTTAAACAAATGTATCCAAAATTTTTGAAAGCGGGGCGAATGCGACTCCAAAAAAGCCATTAGATCGATTTATTTGACAATATATTAGCAAACGAGAACGAAGTTAGCTAATTTTTTGTCTGAAAATAGAGTGGAAACCCTTATTTTCAGTAAAAAAGGCCAGAAATTCGGCAGCGAAAGTATTCCTTTTTTGAAAAATTTTCCCCTCCCTTCTTTGAAAATTCTGGGTGCACCACTGGACCGGATTGGTGTTTTAGCGGGCACTCCACGAACGACCCAACCTAGTTGCCCTATTCTCAAAAATGAAAATATTACCGGCAGGGATCTACCTCTACTGTAGAATACCTAGGTCGTACTTCAGATATGATGGTTACAGGTCATCACGGTGGAAGTATTTAAAGTTTTTTAAAAACCACTTCTTAAAGCAAAAGTGTCTTTGCCAAAAAAAGGACTAAAACTGAAACAAAATGATCATTACTAGGGTAGGGAGGCGCTCCAGTCTCGGACCTGGACTCCTGGCGCTCCATGCACGTCCTTTATGCAGGGCTTTTGGCAGAAAATGAGACTAGTCGAAAAACCTGCAAAAAGTGTGCCCAATAAATAAAATTAGAAAACTTAACAGTTTTCCTTTTCGTCAGGGTTAGGGTCAACTTGCCCAACTCCTCCTCCATCGAAGAACCTGGCTGTTAGCTAGCCGCAGTGTTTTAGACCATTGTTCCTGCAGAGGACCAAAAAAAGTGAAGATAAATAATATTGCTTGAAATTCTCCTAATCTTCTATCGAAAAACTTGACTTCATATAGTGAATAGTTTTGATTATAAAACAAGCTTACCTGCAGCGTGATTCCCATTTTGAAGCCAAATTGCTATTCTTAGGAAATCGGTAGAATTTGCAACTACTCTTTCGCTTGTATGATCGCATTCTGGTGCGAAGCACAATATCATTTTACTCTTTTATCCTATATGCCAATCGCAACTCTGCTCAGAACTATCACATGTCATTAAATAAGCGTTAAAACGCTATTTTACGGTGCAAAAATGCCCTTTTTAAAATGAGTTTAATACGCATTTATAAAGACTTTTAACCCCGGAAGTAACCTGAAATAGAATTACGAAGCTTTGGCCCTTCAAATAAAAGTAAAATCAAACAAAAAACGCCACCCACTAACCTACAGTGGTTGTTTGAAGTTGCCTGTATGTAATAATTTTACCATTGATTTAAATGGGCGAATTTTGTTACGATCTGCAGTAAGAACCAGACAATGAGCATTGTGATGTCATCACTAAACCGGTCTATAGCCCCCCCCCAATGGCATGTCGACCTAAATGCAGAATGGAAAAAACACAACGTTTTAGCACTTTTGAGACTGTTTTATGCACCGGAGTGGACTAAATAGTGATTTAAAACATCTATTGAAACATATGTTCAGGGGGGGCTAATTTGTCAAAAATAAAACCAACAAATAAATGAAAACTTTGAAAAATGGTAAGAAATAAGCAATGAAATTTGATCGCAAGTGTAAAATGCTAAACATAGGTGTCATCAACAAATATACTATAAACTAAGGAATAGGCCTGGGGGGCTATTCAGTATCAGATAATAACCAATTATTTCTCTCAAATATCTTTTCATTATCCCCTCCAATTATTTTTCTCTATAAACTGTATACGAAATAGATTTCTCCGTGTGAGTTTGAACTGTTCGATTTTATAATTTACCAGCATCTAAACAAGAGAACTAACATTGTACCATTAGCCACTTCCCAAATAGCCCATTTATGCCACCAGTTTATCTTGTTTGCACTTCCAATTTCTAAGCCACATTTTAAAAGCATTATTTTTTAATCAAAATAGCCCTAAAATGAAGTTATTTTTGCAAAAAAAATGCAAAATTTTCGAGCGCTGGGGGCTCCGCCCCCAGACCCACGTGCCTCCGACGGCTGAGGGCTTCGCCTCCAGACCCCCCAAACAGCCCCCCCATTGCGAATTTCTGGCTACGCGCCTGATTGCGTGGGCTCGCCATGTGAAACTTTTTCAAAGATGCCCAATGCGTGGGCTCGCCCTGTGGAAATTTTTCAAGAATGCTCAACGCTTCGTCACGAAGTAAGTCCTGGTGAACTTTTCCTGCCAGTCGAGAGGGATAGAGGCTGGTAAGTGGCAAGCCACTGGACTAGCTGAGGGATGAACATGGTTTTCAATGGTAGGACCAGCCATACAATGTAGGGCTCAGTGTGGGCATGTGTTAAACGTTAACGCCGCGTATCTACTCAACAGCCAATCTTTCATCAAACTATTGTTCTCAGGTCAGCATGAAAAGGGGAGCTTTTGCGATGGCGGGATCGCTGAGGGCACTACACGAGGTATCTTGACTTTCTGGTATAACGCACCAGCCTGTTACTGAGCGAATGAGGCTTGCGGGTTGTTCGGTATCCCGAGTGGTTCTATTCAATCCGATAAACACTTGGTGTTCTCCAATGAGTGAGAAATTTGGGATCGCTGATACGACTCAGATAACGTATCGCGGGAGAGATAAAGAGCCCGAATGTCATCACCAACATAAATCATAGCGTGGCAATTCAAACCCAAACTTGAATATGACGTTCCTTTAATTGCAGCAAAAAAGGCACCAACAATATTTTCATACCAAAATGATTAGTGGAAACATTGGGCGCGGGGAGCAGAATGACACGTTTAAAACCAGCAGGTAGAAAATTTATAACTTTCCTAAAATAAATTTATTACTTACTAATAACGACTAGACATTAGTTTGAGCGCCTGTGCCAGCTATGGCTAGGATATTTCTGGCCTATGTAGGTGGAAAATTTATAACTTTCCTAAAATAAATTTATTGCTTACTAATAACGACTAGACATTAGTTTGAGCGCCTGTGTCAGCTATGGCTAGGATATTTCTGGCCTATGTAGGTGCATACCGGTACGGTAGTTAGTGCAACACCAAGCCTAATCCGTCAACCGCAGATACAGACACATAAACAGTAGAGTGATCGCTCATACCTGATTGTATTCAACAGCTATTTTTGAAGACACGATGAGCATTACCATTAGGGCTGGATCTTCGGGTAGGTGCTTGCATTGCTTTCCTTTTCGGCGGAGCACCTTGCGTAACCGTCCTTAGTTGTGCAGTGATCGTGGTCGGCTGGCAAGTAGCGTGCATTGCGGCTGATACTTCAACTTTTAAATATCGTTCCATTAGCTTCCCTCACCAATTATTTTTCTTTTTTAAATATAGACGAAATGGGTTACTCCTAGTAAGTTTCTTTAAACTATAAGGTTTTATGATTTACGGTAACAGCTTGTAACTAAGAGAACCAAATTTTACCGTTAGCCACCTCCTACACAGCTAATGCCCATTTATGCAACCAGCTTAATCATATTTTTGCACTTGCTAATTTTAGTGCCACGTTTGAAAACCATTAACTTTTATCAAAATAGGTCTATAAGTTATTTTTGCAAAAAAATTAAAAATTTTTGAGCACCGAGGCTTCCGCCTCCAGACCCCCGAAACAGCCCCCGTTGCAGATGTCTGCTTACGCGCCCGAGTCTAAATATGTTTTGCACGGCTAATTTTCATGCCACCAGAGTTCTCTTAATGCCTCGTTTTAAAAGTATTAATTTTTATCAAATACGCCTGAAATTAAGTTATTTTTGCAAGCAAATGAAACTTTTCGAGTGCTTGGGGGTTTCGCTCCCTTACCCTAACGGTCTCCGGCGGAGGGGGACGGAGCTCTCCGACCCCCGAAACAGCCCCTCCAACCATTAAAGAATTCTGGTTACGCGCCTGATACTAAACGCATGCTGCTCATACTTCCAAGTTTTAGAATCCTACTATGAGAATTTATTGATCTAGTGAATAACAACCGCTATTTAAAATAATGAAGTAAGCTTACTGTAGAACCGCTATCTTTAAAATCATCATCATCATATTTATTTATTTACCAAGTGACGTCATATCACAAGAAAAAAACTGCAACTTCCTTTAGGTCTATCACCAAAGCATCGAAATATGCAATTCCTTTAAAACCAAACACACAAACTTGCAGAGTCAAAGCGATATTTAGTCACTTGGTGAGGAGACAGCGAAGGACCGAAAGGTCATCTAAGTCTACTGCCACCTTACCAAGTTAAGGTTAAAAAAAAACAGCTTCTAGATTTTCTCAGTCTGCTACTTTCTACGATAAAAAATTTTACGCAAAATTAAAACAAAGTGTTGCAAAGATATGTACATTTTGTACAGTGTATGCACGAAATTCACAGTCACCATGTAAAGAAAATGCAAGACAACATGTAAATAAAATATAATTTTTGCAACTAACACCAGAGGTGGAGTCGAGGACACAAGGGTCGAGGCCAAAGACACAAAAAAAAAAATCCGAGGCCAAGACCAAGGACAGGAATGCTCGAGGCCAAGGTCAAGGACCAAGTACACAAATGCAAGTGTTTTCCTAAGAAAAAAGGTCTTTAAAATTTTTTTTCGGTCGATCTCAAAAAAAAAAAAAAAAAAACGGTCTAGAAAAACATTTTTCAGCCGATCTACAAAATTTTAACCACTCAAAAAATAGTGCTGTCCTCGGCTCGACAGGGCAATTTTCGAGGACTTGAGGCTTCGAGGCCAAGACCAAGGACTTGAAAATGTGTCCTCGAGGACTCCACCTCTGACTAACACTATTATTAAGGATGACACAACGAAATTCCGCCCCAGGTGTCACCATCCACCATACAGCGTTTAATATTTTAAATTTACGCTTTGCTTATACAAACACTAAAATAATAATTACTCGGCCATTAAATAAATTTTGCTCAGAAACAGAAATCAAACCCTAACTTGTAATCAATAGCCTAGCCATGTAGGCTGTGTAGCAGGGTGGTCCGTATTTCAAAATTTTGGAAAACTATACGGGAACCGGGTTAAATTTGTTTGTTTTCGATAAAAAACTGTATATGCAAAATATCTGGAAAAAAAATTAAAGTTTACAGGTTGCACATGAACAGCGAAAATTTGAGATTATTCATATGTTACTGAATATACAATTCCATATCACGAGACTAGCACGGCCCTATCAGAACTGTTCTAACAGATGTAACCTAGCACTCTCAGCCTACGAACCAAAATTGTATCAAAATGTCGACACCAGGCCAAGTAAACCAAAAAATCATCAACCTAATGAAACCACATATAACGCAAAGCGGGTGACCATTGTGACGTAAAATGTCACTTTGTATGTAGGGCAGTGTTTAAATTTTAACAGTGTTTTTCACAACGTTTGACAGACATGCAGCAGCGCATCAGCAGTGTTTGATTAAGATGCATTTCCTCCTTAGTTAATGCTTACAGTGTTTTGTACCAGCTGCGGCTTTGCACCATCGAGCCACCTCATGCATTACAAAACAATATTGTGTTACTCGGATTCTTGGATACTTATTAAACTTGTTAAAATACTAAGCAAATCTTTAGGCTTTTACAAGTAACAAAAACATGACCTGAGAGATTTCTTTGATGTGGATAGTACAAAAGCTCTGATCCATAGACCCTCATGACAAAGGTACCAAAATTTTCTAGCCTTTATGCGAATTTTGTAACTGTGATTATATTTCATTTCACACTTGCTTTTTAATAATTCTTCATGTATCGTTTTTTCTAGCTTAAACGCTTAAAAGGGAATGTTAGAAATCTTAAAAGGGAATATTAGAAAACAGAATCAGTGGAAACAGGGGATATAAGAGTGGCAACTGGCAAGTTCGAAATCATAAGGTTCGAAATCAAAGAATTTGAATATTCTGAACATACTCTTTTTTTGTAAAAAAGTTTCGATTAATGACCTGAACCACTTTCAATCTTATTCAAATTTATTCTCGCAAGTCGATCATCTGCATATCATCACCTCTGAAATTTGCATAAAATATCTGCTGAAGATTGCCCCAATCCCTAGTGGGACCAGTTAGTCTCAAGCAAGTGGCATCTTTTGCAAATTCTTAATGGGACCGGTTAATCTAAAGCAAATGGCATCGTTTGAACATTAGAAAAATGGGGATAGGCTGAGAAAGTTTTTGCTGTAGGGTAATATGTTTTTTGGCATGAAAGTCTCAAACACTAAAAGTAAGAATCTGGTGCTTGCATCTCCATTAAAGCAAAACTTGAACAAAGTCAGTCAGAAATTCGTTAAGGGCGCCAGAACTGATTATGGCACTCTTAACTTACGCTCGCCATAATCAGATTACCATATGCCGAAACCAAATGGTAAACTGATTGTGGCGAGTATAGACCAAAGCATCATTTCTTTTATCTGAACTAAACTTGCCAAAATGTAAAAAAATCTTGAACTTACAAAAAACGTGGCAAAGTCACATTGACCAGAGAATTGGAGCAACCGTAATGAAAAAATTCTCTGGTTGGCTTTGGTACCAGAGGTGGAGTCCTCGAGGACACATTTTGAAGTCCTTGGCCTTGGCCTCGAAGGTCAAGTCCTTGGCCTTGAGGCCTCAAGTCCTCGAAAATTGGCCTGTCCTCGGCTCGAGGACAGCAGTATTTTTTGAATTGTTAAAATTTTGCGGAGCGCTTGAAAAATTTTTTAGAAAACGTTTTTTTGTGGAGATCGCTTGAAAAATTTTTGTGAAGACCTTTTTTTTTTTTTTTTGGAGAGCACTTGCGCTTGTGTCCTTGGCCTTGGCCTCGAGCATTCCTGTCCTTGGCCTCGAGAGTGTCTGTCCTCGGAAAGGCTGTCCTTGGCCTTGGCCTCGGATTTTTTTGTGTCCTTGGCCTTGGCCTCGAGCCTTGTGTCCTCGACTCCACCTCTGTTTGGTACATGTCTACGAAACGAGTGGCTTAGATTCTTTTGAACCAGAAGTGCATGATGACATGAAGTGACGAATTGTTGCAGCTCTTTACGAAGTTGAAAACTGTACCAAGCGTGCCATTAAGAAACACCAATCGGAAAAAGTGGTTTGCTGATTAAACGCAATTAATTGGATTTTTCCAAAAAATGAAAATGAATCAAAAATTTCTTTCAATTGACTTTGATTCTGGGAGTGAATTATCAGGCTCATTGATGGCAGACAGTAAGTTAGTTCAAAGAATCAAAGTCCCGCATGCAATTGCCGAGCGTGGTGTGGCAGTGGCACTTGTTTACGAATACGTCTGGCTAATTGAAAAATGTGATGAAGATCAGCTTCAGTTCCACATGCATTTCGCCTCAAAGCATACCATTGACGTGGTTTTTGCCAAGTGGGAATAAGGACAGGACACTACTTACTTGGCAACATACAATAAGTTGGGTTACACCCATAATACTAATGCTTTTGAACAGCTAACACTCTGCAAACAACGAAGCCTTTATCTTCGCAAAATTGGGTATTCATGAAAAACTTTACTGCCTTCGTGCAACCTCTAAATGTCTTTCTATATCGGAGATTTTTCACACACGATGATTTTAGCCTAAAAGGAACACATTTACTTCGGTTCCCATGATAATTTTTATTGTTTAATTTTTGCTATGTATTTAGGGACCACCCTACTGTGTAGTGTGCACCCCTGCATTGGCCTGTAGACCCAAGAGCACGATAAGGATAACGCCACAATTTTTTTGCCCTTCAGAGGCAGTCTTTTGCAGTGATATGGCCTCTGAAGTGGTTTAAAGCCACTTTTGAAGCATTTATAACTTACTTGTCAAAAGTGCAGCTTACAAACTAATCGATAAAACCTTTCAGAACATGGCTAAATAAAGCAGTCAAAATTGATCGCTTAATGCAAAATGCTGAACGTAAGCTTCATAAAAAAAACGAAGTATAGGGAAGGCTATTCAGCATTTAATTTACTTAATTACGACGAGTTTTGGATTTGACGTGCGAGTAACGTGGGGGCTTGAATGGGCTGAGCTATTATGGCTTTTAAATTGTATCAATTTAGTTTTTTAAATAGCTCTAAAAAGATGCGAAACTTGATTCGAATAGCCTTAAAATGGCTTTTTTTTTCTGAAATATCATAAAAATTGCCCAGCAGTTAGAGTTGTGCTCCAAGACCCCGGTCTGTGATATGCTTTGAGTTGCACCAGTTTGCTCGGCATGCTGCCCAATTGAAGCATATTTCAAGCAAAACATTTTCAATTTTTAGGCTCCTTAACAAAAAAATATCAAGCCCCACAGCAAAATTCAGGTTGCAGTCAGTGGCGCAAACAAGGGGGCTAAGAGAGCTCAGCCTATCCTTCTCCAAATCACTTCGAAAACTTACATATGCGAGCGTTTAAACGTGGTTTAAATTTGATCAGCAATTAAAGAGGGCTGAAAGGCTGGATTATTTAAGAATTTCGAGTAGATTCTTAATCTCAGAACTTTTGTTCTTTCCAATGGCCCTAAAAACGTTCGAAATGTGATCCAAATGACGTTAAAATGGTAATTTTTTGAAGAAATTGTCCAGCAACCCCCGTACATAATACACTTGAATTGCATCAGTTTGCTCAACATGCCGCCCAACTGCAACATGTTTAAACAGGATCATTTTTGTTGGTTTAAATCTCTTAGCAAAACCCTGGTAGCAGCTGTAAGGTTTTGTTTGATCCAATAATGGATACGTCATCTGCCCCCCTTGAAAAAAATTCTGCGGGCGCCTCTGTTTAGGGCCGCTCCAAATCCGAATTTCTGACTACGCCCATGCGCAGATTTTTGCGATGACAAACCACTGAATACAATTATATAATTTGGTTCCACGTGACGTTTTAAAGATGATGATATCAATGCTGTTTTGCAGGGCTGTAGTCGAGACCGACTCGTCCGAGACCAAGACCGCAAAATTTTTCCGAGACCAAGACCGGTCTCGATCTCAATTTTGGCTTTGAGACCGAGACCGGCAAAGTTCGAGACCAAGACCGAAATTGAAAAAATGACGTCATCAATAGTTTTTTCGATTTTTTGAAAAAAAGTTTTTGAAGCTTACATTTGCTCATGAGTTGGTTTTCTGATTATATAAATTGATTCAGATGACAAAGTGCTTTTAGTCAAAGCGTGGATTACTTCATCAAAACATTTAAATATGTCATTTTATGTAGATTTTCACCAAAAAAAGAGATCCTTCAACTAAACTTAATGCCTCTTATTCAAAGCTCGAAGCCTGGTCACCTTTATTTTTGTCAAAAATTACGGGTCAATAAAACTGACGCAAACTTAATGAAATAAAATTACAAAAAAAATTGTAAAAAGCTATTTGTATATTTGAAGTACCGTATTAAAGATATAGCTACAAAAATGCAGCCAGGAGTTTCAAGTAGGAGGGAGGATTTCCAAGCGCGTAACTACGATTATGCTGAGAGAAGGCTTAAACAAAACAATGTAATTTTTGCCCGAAAAATATTTTGTTGCAGGATTGCAAACTTGATCGATTTTTATTTAAGTTGAAGTTTGAGTTCGGTCTATTTTAGCACGTCCAAGTTCGAGTTCAAAAATTTAAATTTTTTGAGTTCAAAAATATCAATGGCTCTACGCTATGAATATTTGCCTCTACAAAATTAATGAAACAATAAATGATAATTTAAGGACTATCATATGTTGTTTAATATTCTGTTTAAAGTAAAATATAGGTTTTTGAATTCATCAAATACGATAAACAACGTACTTTTCTGTCACGAATAGACCGCATTAATTTGCTTAAAAGTTATTTTCGCAAAGACTTTACACTTTTGCGTTGCGCTAACTTATTTAATACAAAATTTTGTATAAAGTTCAATTCAAAAATTGTGTAACCGAAATTAACTTTGCTGCAATAACTAACCGCCGCAACTTATTTCATATATCGTGAATCTTTTCAATCTCAAACTCATTTCTTATAATTGCACATTTTTTGTCAAAAATTAAACTCGCAGATTTATTCCAGTGAGCTGCAAATACTATCCAAGTTTTGTACTTTTTCTACAAACAGTAGAGTAGACCATTGCTTCTCAATCTTTTTTCAATGCGACTTAAGTTTATTGAAAAAATCAATGGTGTAAAATTTTGTGGCCCATGTACATTCTGATGCATAGTTTAAATTAAAAGCTATGTAGAAAAAAAAAACTTTTCATGATGACAGAACTGTGTTGAAAATCGTACAAAGAAGTTTTCACTGAAATGTTTATGAATATTTGCTATTTAGCTTTCAATATCCTTACTAATAACGTCCTTACGTATTCTGACATACATGACCTTTGATTTCTAGTCTCCACGAGCACAAAGCTTCTTCACTGCGTGAATTCTATGCTAGTAGGTCGAGCAGTAACGCGTTCGTCTCTGGAGCGGGAGGTGTGAGATTTAAATCTCGGGCCGGTCAAATCGGACACAGTGTTGCCAACGGCTCGCCACCGCTACAATATTTCTCCGAAAAGAGCTGTGTTGCCAGGGCGCAATGACGCGGAGATAGACCCAGTAACCTTGTTGCATGCTTCGGCGTATTACAGCGAGCATAATCAAAGATTAAATTTGAAAATATATCGTTTACTACTTCTAAGCGTTTTACACCTTTGTGGTCTTCAGAAACTCAAAATTTCAGTGCTGGAGTTTTTTGTTACAAAAATGCAACAAGGATTGACTACTATATGCGTTTATTTTATTACTGTATTGCTTTTGAAAAGTTTTACTCTTTGTAGTTGTTTAAAAAAAAACTACCCTAAAAAATTTTTTGGCGACCCATAGGTTGAGAATCACGGGAGTAGATAACTGCTGTTAACACAATAATAGTAAAGTTTTCGCTATATAAGTGACAAATTTCTTATCACTTAATTAACTCAAAGACAAAACGTTGCGTCGCTTTTCCACCTTAATCGTTTCTTTTTTTATACTCCTAGCTGTTTTTCTAGATCGCCTAAGCATAAAAAGTGGAAAACATGCACTGTTGGGAAAAACCACAATCTCAATTTACAAAGCTTGATCAAAAAAAAATATTTCAAACGATTTTTTAATCTTTAAATTTCGTTTTACGAACTTGGGCAGTTTTATTCGAGTTCAAGTTCGAGTTCAGCAAAATATTTTTTTGTGAGCGAGTTCGGCAAAAATACCGAGTTTTTTCGAGTTCAAAGCACTGTTTTGTCGTCGCGCTCAGCAAACAGTTGTAACTTAATCGTATCACATCATCCAGAGGTTTGCCCCAGTCGCTAGACAATTTTTATGATTTTCTGTAAAAAATAACCATTTGAATCATATTTCGCAAGTTTTTAGAACTGCTTAATAGCTAAGATTCTTAATTGCAAAAATCGTTAAGAACTTAATTGCTAAGATTCGGAAGCCGTTTGAAAGAATTAAATTGCTCAACCACTTTAGCCCCTCTTCTTTACCTGTACAGGTCAAGACCAAGACACGTTTAAATGCTTGCTTTCATGAATCAAATTTTGTAAGCGATATGACTAAAAAGAGGAGAGCTGCAGCCCACTTTGCCCTCCTGTTTGCGTCACTTGCCATTTTACGTTTAGCTCCGGCCTAGACATCATGAACAAACAAAATTTGCTAATTTTAAAGTAGTGGGTTTGTTCGCTGTTGACAAAGGGACAAAATATATACCGGTACTGTAGGTTAGTATAGAGCTGTTATCAACAATCGACCTGCAGCGTAGCCAAAGGGGAGGGCGGGGGGCTCGAGCCTCCCCCACTAGCCTGAACAATATGCAAAATAGCACGCTTTTAGTGCTTTTGAGGCCGATTTTTGCTTCAAAAATGAAAACAGCCCCCCCCAAAGAGATTTGGGAGCCGAAGTTGTGAAGGACTTGCCGTTGTTTGGACCAGAATAGTGGAGTTTTTTGGTTCAGGAGCTCACCCAAAGTCGGTGAAGACCTATTTTTTGGAGATCACCTGATTTCGGCCAGAAAAACCCTTTGAATTTCTGATTTCGGCAGGATAAATTCTTTGAATTTCAGAAAAGACCTTTTTTTTTGTTGGAGATCACCTGCATTCGGCCAAAAAAAACCCTTGAATTTCTGATTTCGGCCGGAAAAACCCGTTTGAATTTCGGTGGAAACCTTTTTTTTTTTTGGAGATCACCTGCATTCGGCCGAAAAAAACCCTTAAATTTCTGATTTCGGCCGGAAAAATCCTTTGAATTTCGGTGAAGACCTTTTCTTTTTGTTTGGAGATTACTAGTATTCGGCCGGAAAAAAACCCTTGAGTTTCTGATTTCGGCCGAAAAAAAACTTTGAATTTCGGTGAAGACTTTTTTTTTTTTGAGATCACCTAATTTTGACAGAAAAACCACCTAAATCTAATTTAAGACTAATGGAAATTTGGGTCAAGTTCATTTTCGGTTGTATCAAACTTCCAAAAAAGCCCCCCCCATCCCCCCTTTGCGAAATTCTGGCTACGCGACTGCAATCGACAATAAAGTAATATGTACACAATGTATTCACTCTTGTTTGATAAGAATCAGTAAATTTTGAATTGTGACTGGCTGTTTTTAATTTTTTGCCGATTTTCAGCCTCATTTGTTTTTTGATTTGTTTTTAACTTTTGAGAGCATCGGCGTCAATTTTAGCGACTATGTTTGTAAAACAGTTTAATTCTTATAACCTTGTCTACTTCGAGTTGAGGTTTTTTGCTTCTTTAGCAGCATCGTCAAATTGCAAAAGCGAAAAGATGAACTTTTTTTAACAACTGCTTAAACGACTGCCAAAAAATTTCTCACTTATTTGTGCAGCAATCTCAAAAGAGTAGCATTGTGTACATCCTTTGACACAAAAACTTCTATCACATGGGGATCAAAAAAGTCGCCAAAACATCTGCAGTGCTAGAATTGGGCAAGAACTCTGTAGTTTTGCTTGGACTCGAGTTTCGTTATTCGTCATCAAAACTGCTATGCGTGAATGACGTCTTTACTCATGAAAAAATGCGACAATCTTGATCTCCAGGTGCAAAACCTCTTTGTCCTACCGATAATGTAACCGCTTCGTTAGCTTCTTACGAAACTACATTTTACTAAAATTTACACGATCTCGCTATTTTATGTTACTTACAGAAATTACCCGATCTCGAGACCAATTTTTGAGCTACGAGACCAAGACCACAACAGTTCGAGACAAAGATCGAAACCTAGACCACAAAAAATTGGTCTCGAGAACTACAGCCCAGCTGTTTTGTCTTGACTACTCTGGAAAATATTTTGGCCAAAAAATTGTAAGATCCAAAAATTTTAAGCAAAAATCACATCACCAAGTGGCGGAAGCGCTAAGGGTGGAGGCGAAGGCGATTAAAAAATATCCGCTTCCACTTCTCTGGTAGGTATGGACACCAATTTTGGTTGAATACAGCAAAAAATTAAGAAGTTATTTTAAGTTTTATCATTGGAGGCAGCATTTTCTTATACTTGACTTTTCATTTTTATTTCATATTTTAGCTTGTACTTGACCTTCATATTTCAGCTTATACTTGACCAATTTTGAAAATTCTTAGTTTGTTCAATTACATATAGGCTTACTTTTTGAACATAACTAACTGTCACATCTACCAAAGTACGCCATCTAGAGCCAAAAAGATGAAATTCTGCGTAGTGTCGAAATCAAAGCTATGAGGTCCGATTAGTTAAATGTGGTCCAATCAGAAAAAATATTTTGCACAAATAGCTTTCATACCAAACCTCACAACTGACAGAAAGGAAGGCTTGAATGTGAAAAGTCGGGGGAAACTGGAGCACCATAGTAGCCAGATGCGAGCTGAACCCAAATCATGCGATTAGGTCGTCGTAAAAACGACGTCCTTTACGATCTCGGACCGCGCTGCCGACTAACAAGCGAAACGCGAATTTAAATTTTTGCAAACAACCGAAACGCCATTTTTGCTCATTTTCAGAATGTTACTAAATTCGAAATTCTGCTAAAACTTTTTCGTTAATTTTAAACGTGCAACCAGGATTTCACAATGAAAAATAAAGAACCAAAAAATACGAGATATAGACAGAAGCGTAGGCAGGGGGGGCTCAAGCCCCCCCATTGGCTTGTGAAGTATGCAAAATCGCACGTTTTTGGTGCTTTTGAGGCAGATTTTTGGTGAAAAATTGAAAACAGCCCCCCCCCCAAAGGAAATTGGGTGCCGAAGTTGTGAAGTACATGTCGTGATTCGGCCTGAAAAAGCGTTAGAATTTCCGATTTTGGCCGGAAAATCAGTCTCAATTTCGGTGAAGACCTTTTTTTTTCTTTTTTTGGAGACCACCTGTTTTTGGGCTGAAAAAGCGTTAGAATTTGCGATTTTGGCCGGAAAATCAGTCTCAATTTCGGTGAAGACCTTTTTTTTTTTGGAGACCACTTGTTTTGGGGCTGAAAAAACGTTGGAATTTCCGAGCTTCCGAGAAATTCCGTCTCAAGTTTCGGACCAACCGTGTGATTCTGATTCAAGAGCAATGAAAATTCGGGTCAAGATCGTTTGCACTTTTCTTACTCTTTTAAAAAAGCCCCCCCCCCCCTTTTCCAAATCCTGGCTACGCGCCTGAATATAGATCCAAATCATTACGAAAAAAGATTCAAATCCAGCAAATGCTGCTCTCAGTAAACTGAGGAAGTTGATCACATACTAGGGTTTGGAGACTAAGCCTCAGTTATGGTGCTGGAAGCTCTGAAAAATATAGGGGGCAAATCCAATGGGTGGGTTGCAATCGTAAAGCAATTTAAAAATAAACGTAAGTTTTTGAGGTATTTGAAGGGATTAGGCTTCAATCATTTTCCCACATAGTCAGTCCAGAAGAAGCTTAATGCATGCATTTTTGAAGAAAATGTATCAAGTGACTTCGCTAATTAGTAGGGTAGAGGATCTTTACAGCTCTATTTGCTGTGCGACAGCACAGTTTAATGGTATATAAACAAGAAAACGCAGACCATCTTATTTTACTTCGACCTTTACCAACCCAACGTAGTGAACTGAAAAAGTTACGCTTCGATACTTAAATTTAGCTGCACCAACAGAGATCAATCAAGAAAAATTAATGCAGTCATAACTCGTGGCAAACACATCACCATGTTTAGCAACGTACTCTTGAGTCAAATTCCGCAATGGTTTAAAACAAAAATTCACTCCTACGAATATTGTGAGTCATGACTCATGGCAAACACAACACCATGTTTGGCAACGTACTCTTGTGTCAAGTTCCGCAATGGTTTGAAACGAAAATTCAAAATGAGCAAGGAGACTAAAAGCGCGGAAATGACGTCAAAGCTATTCTTACGCCTTCACATAACGTATTATCATAGATTCGGGTTTAATTATCATCGTATTTACCATAGCAGCTTAACAATGAAACTATTTTCGTGATTTTGCCACTTACTAATCTAACCCCGTCACCAAATTTTTCCTTTCAACACCGAAGTAATTTTTAGTTACTTATTTACTTTGCTGAAAAAACGGTTTTTGCTATTTCTGACTGCAAACTAAGTTAATGGCAACGCAGCTGCAGTTTTTGGTCAGTCAGACGTCCTACTTCAACATTACGATAACAACTTCAAATAATTATAACGCCGATCCGTTCACTAATTCTAGCGAATAAAAACCCTAAAAGAATGGGTTTGTTAGCGAAAGGTTAATAGCTCCAAATGCCAGACCAGAAAATGTCATTAAACCGTTGGGCCAGGCCAGTAGAAACTGCAAGCAAACTTTACCGCTTAGAAACGTGGCTTACGTTGAAGCGATTGTACATTGTACATCGGTCATGCTTTTTGAAATAACGCAATGAAGACTTAATGAAATGCAAAAAATAAGCGCTATTTTATAAACAGATTCGCAATCAGGCTAAAATCTGAAATAGTTTTCGACTAGAAAAACAGCTCAACAGCATTGGGCAAATATGCATCTGGGTAAATATTAGAGCAAGCCAGTAACATTCAAATATTGACAGAGCAGGTAAATCACTTTCACTTTCCCATAGGCAGGCACAACGACATTATGATACTGATGCTCAAAACTTAAAGCAAGACGTTTTTTATTCAACGTAAGCATATTAAGCCTTCTAGGACTACTTCAAATTGACTTGTATTGTTAAGTTCCCACAGAATTTGGATCTGCTGATTGTTGACTTTAACATAAACGTGATATTTCATAACGTGAATAAGATACACAGTAAAATGTCGATACGCAACTTGAAATAAATGACCAACATAGTATGCATCCATATTTAGTGTATTCAATAAGCGTCGAGAATAAAAAAGTTACCTCATCACATAACCGCAATAATACAGTAATACAAAACACTTTTTCAATCAGAAACATATTAACCATTAACGTCCGCGTTACAACAGCTAATTCAAAAACATAATTATCACAGCATATTACCAAAATTTTAAAGCATTAACAAACTGCTGGGCTTTATATTTTCTGATGTTTTAGAACCCAGAGATTTGGAAGCGTCAATTTATCGATCGCTTCCATTTTTAACACTTGCTGGCGTACGTTTTGTTTAAAATATTTTAACTAAAATGCGTTAAGGAAATATTTTTCGTATGTGTCAAAAACCACCAGTTACGTCATCATCATCTTGAACACTTTTTCAAAATCAAGCTTTATATGGTACAATTTTGAATTGATGGGGGAGGGGGTATGGCCCTGCATCCAAGTGAGCCACAGCCACAAACCTCAGTTTGTTTTTTAAATGTTAATCTATTTCAAAATAATACATTTTTTAATTTCCAGCTACCGCAAAAAAAGCCTCTTCCACCGTTTCTGCATCCCTCTTCAAAACTAAAGCAACTGCTGTGATATTCGCTCTAACTCTTAGGTATTAAGCACTTTCTGAAACCCTGATATTAACCACAGACTAAGAACACACCTAAATATGGAAGTTTTAAGAATAAAGATATTGAAAACGCTACATCAAAAAATCACCTTTTGCATAATCGATTATTTAATATAGATACAATGGTGGCCCAAAAGTTGGTTTACAACTTTCACATCGACTATTTATATGAAAATGTTTTGCGCAGGCTAAACTTAAAGAAAATTCAAACTGGTTGTCAGCCAGTAGCTTTAAGCAATGTATGAGCAATAACTTAACTGTTAACCTTTATGCACAGACAGTGGTGAAAAATAAAACATTAAAATCAGAGTGATTGAAACGCAACTAAAAATCAATTTGATAAAATCAAAATTTCGTTTTTAAAACCGGGAATGCGAACGCAAAAATACATAAACGTTTTGCACAAGTCAAAAATTCTTTTTAAAACTTCTACGTCCGAAAAACATTACCGGCAGTCGCGATCGTACAAAAACTACGGAGCCAGCGCTAACAAAACTAAAAGATTCATTTTGAAAAATTACAGCACTACTAACATTTAATGAATACTTTAAGAGTTAAGAAAAATGTTCCTTAAGCTAAATTTGACAACTTGCTTTTTAACTGCCTCTGACTGATACTAGTTTTCCTTAGATAGATTTGACCATTTCAAGCAAAATGCTACGCACGTGCTTTTCGAACAAGCCTTAATTGCAGAATGGCAGAGACAAAAGTCTGTTAGACGACCTCAAACAAAATTGTTTAGTTACATTCCAGATCTGGGATAGGAATCTTGAAGAGATGGAAAACTGCGGAGTGTGACGACCAAGAAAAATAGTCCATTAGGAGAAATAATTCATGTTGACTGCAAATGCAGAGACATGGATTTCTTCTTAACTAACTACTAAAATCGATCTGACATTCGCTGCCAAAAACCTAACACAAAAAAAAAGCAACATGGGCAGATTCAAAACCAATGTAAGCTACATGATAAAATTTCTAAAATTTGCAAAATGTGTTAACTAGTAATTTTCCTAATTTAGCGGATCCCAATGGGCAGGATACTACTAGACATGAAATGGGTCAGGTTTTTTTTTGTTGCCAAACTCACTTTTGAAAGCTCTTAGGCAGTCAACAATAATCCCAATAACCTTCTGTAGTAGTAAGTTACAAGTATTGCATATGCGTAGAAAATGATAAAAGGGGGTTAAATCGTCCGACTACAACTATGAGCAAAAGATAAGAAAACATCTAACACATTTTTTCACCAAATTTCAGCTTTCTACGACATGTTGTTTCTGAGATAATTCATTTCAAAGTTCAAGAGATATCCCAAGCAGTGTTAAGCCGCATTTAAGTGCTTCCACAACAGTTGCGAAAAATACCTTATTCATAATTTTAGAAAAGACGATCAAAATTTGAACTCTCAACACTGAGAGGAAATCTTTTTAATTTCGAAATGAAATATCTCGAAATAGACAGACTATAGGAAGCTAAAATTTGATGAGGGCATGTTTTACATTGTTCTGTATTTTTTTGCAAATAATTATACCTGGATTATTCACTGCCTTTTAATTTTTTTTGCTCAAACCTCACACTAGCCTCCATTGCGACTGCGAGGCTCCACTCCCATAAACAAAACTGTAAAGCACAAAAATTTCTCTTTACAGATTACATGCCACGGAACTACCACATACGCAAAAAAAGCAATGATAAATGATAGCACAATTTGGATTAACACGAATATTAACATTATAAAAAATAGCATAACAAACTAGTTCAAAGTAAGCTGAAAAATTATAAGGCCAAAGTAACTAATGTGAGAGTTGTAACAGCGCAATGTGAATTTGAGTTTGCCAGCGACTTCTACAATCTACATCTGTTGGATAGCTGGATAGCGTTTTGTTAACAAATGTTCCCACGTAAGTGGGAGTCGATTCATATAAGCGCTTTTTCCTTCGCATTAACTCCTAATCCACGATGAATTACTCGCACTATTCAGGCTACATGAAACGCGGATAATAGATTTTGCGTGTAAGCTATGCTATTATACTGCATGTAGCTTTTTCAAAGACAAGTTGTCATTAACATTCAAGTTCCCTACTGCACTGCCTATATACGGCAAATATTGTGACATGATTATAATTTTTTTACAATTTTATGTAAACTGTAGTGGTAGCCCAGAGCAACAACTAGTTTAGACTACCGATATTTCGAAGAAAAAAAAACAAAAAACTTAATGATGGTGGTGCATGCGATAACTGTGCTGCAAAAATTATATTTCCAATATTTAGCCACTCCTTTCGGAGCACCACCAAACGGAGATGTCTTATTGTTATTGTAATAACATTGTATTCACCAAGTTGCCTTGGCCACGAGACAGCGAACGGACCTTACGGTCTTCGAGTCTTATTGTGCTTCCATTTCTATACTTCCTAACGGCCAATGGCTGATACAAGCTAATTGATCATGATAAACATTGAAGAAATTATGCAGCGTGAGAACAAATGAAGATGTACTTGTCTAGAGTGAATTTTGGTATTTAGATCAAACGACGAAATCTATTACACTTGAGATGAAGCCCAAGTTTACGCCGTCAGTGTCAGTTTATCTAAAGTAAGTACAGTGGGTTATTCCATCAGATTTCAAAAAAAAATTGAGCATTTTTATACCCAACCTCTGTAAAAGAGTCAGTTAACAATTTTATAGTGTCTGGCGTACTGGTAAACCTGCAAAAAAATTTTCGAATCGGCCCAATGGTTGCTGAGATTTTAAAAATCACCACTAAATTGCAGACACGAGTATAACAAATTTTTAATTCAGATTTAACGAGTTTTACTAGCGATATCAACTTGAATTTTGTGTCCAAATACATGTTTTTGGGGCAAGGAATCAGAATTTCACGTTATTTTCATGATACTTTCTCTGGAAAGTCTGTTATTAGACGTTTTTTTTTTTAATTTTGTGGGCTAAGTTGAGGCCCAAAAAATGAAAATAAAGTATGGCACAAAAAAAAAAAATATATATATATATGCCTTAGAAGTCTTGACAATAAACGTTTTTTATAGCTTTTTCGTTTTTTCATTACAATTGTAGTTTTCATCCTTCATGCTGTGTCTTTTGAAACAAACTTTCAATAACTCCTATTTTGTTTTTTTCAGATTTTACTTTATGGTTTGCTCTGTATGAATACAAATATTGATTGCTTAAAAACAATTACAGTTGTCGCATAATTATACAACAAAAATATATTTATCAGAATCAAGAAATTTACCTTATTGAGCAATGATCCGAGATCATGCTCTCCAGTGCTTCATTATGAGTTTAGTTGCCATGAATAGTTTTTATTTGATAATAATTATATTTCATTAAATGATCTCAATTTGTGATGATTTATGCAAATTAGATTATACAAAGTGCTAATTAAAATTAGTCAAAGTTATTTTGATCATTCTCACCAAGTTTGCATGCATTATTTTAGGGCTTGTATACAAAATATTTTAATTTTTTTGTCATTTTTAGAGGGAAATGCTTAATTTTTTGGCCATTCACTACAAATTTACGCAGTAATCGTCAAACAACTGAAAAAAATTAATAAACCTAGACCGTTAACAGTATCGATTTAATCAATAAGGTAAATTAAAGTTTGCATCTCAATGTTGTATGGATTAACTTTAAATTGCGCTCATTATGAAAAAGATGAAGGCTGCAATAAAAAAACAATCAACAAATACCATATTATCAAACATTTGAATTGTCATGCATTAAGTAATTCTGAGTGTGCTTAGTTGAGCTGTTTTCTCCCAGGACCTTCATATTCTTTTGTGCATGTGATTTCAATAGTCATTTAACTTTATACCAAGTAAAATTGCAATTGTACTATAAATTTGCAATGTTAAGTTATTATTCTTTTAAATGACGTACAGTAGCAATGATTTGGAACTGAACCAATGTGCATAATATTTCATCCTTTGCATCAACATATTTGCACATGATATTTTTTTAAGCTAAATTAATTAAAAAGTATGTCAAAAGCTTTTGCAATAATTAAAATAGTATTTATAACAAAAACGCTCTAAACACCGTAGCAGCAATGACACCAATCTTGCGTTTTACTAGCATTTAAAATATTAGGCAGCAAGACCAACAAAATGCTATGTATAATTTGAGGCCAAAACGTCTACTAATGTCCACTAAATGATACATGCAGCTGTATTGTTATTTGCTCAGCTTCAATGCATGGTTAATCTAAAATACTCAAAATTTGTCTCTATAAATCGTCATACTTTTATTTGACTTAAATAAAGAAATTTTCATGTGCTGTTTTTGCTACCTAATCTTGGTAGTTGAATAGTCATATGATATAATTTTTCTGTTTACACACATTGCTAATCAATTGTCATCCTAAATTCTTTATCGAAAAGAAAGAAAAACCTTTATACTACACAAATATAATTTTATTTCAAAATTTTATTCAATCCTTCGCCCCCAATTTTTGACCCTCATTTACCCTCAAAGAGCTAAAAACTATTAAAACAGAATTTTATATCAAAATTAGCCCTAATTTAACCACAAACTTAGATTCGCTATCCCAAAACATATATTTTGACACAAAAACCAACTTTCTGTCACAAGTATGGGCCTCAAAACTGATTTTTGTATGTTTGCATACTCGCGTCTGCCATCTAGTGGCGATTTTCGATATTTCATTAACGAACTGTCCAATTTCAAAAAAAAAAATTATAGAGCTTGTGCCATCCTATGTAGATGATATATAAACATTTTATATAAACTTTCTCACCTAAGGTATTTCGCATTAGTTGAAATACAATGGAACAACCCAAATTAGATTGACTTCCACCGACAGTAAAGACGACACGGGTTTGATACCGAATCAATTCTGACCAGAGGTCTTGCAATCTTCCAACGTTTTCTGGTCAAAGCAAACTAACCAAATATATCCAGTAATCTAACCCCGTTGTAGGTTGAAGCGAATAAATCAATAACTATGTAAGGCTTAAAAAACATGCAGCCGATGGGCAAATCATCATAACTAATGCAGGTGATTATCTTGAAAAATACTGTGAACACACATTGTTGGTAAATATGTACCTGTAAGTACATTTACAGAACAATTTTACTGCAGTAACTGCAATAAAACGAAACATTGACCTAAAACTAATAACACTAAAGCAAACGCTTTGAGATTATGAAACATTGCCAACCTCACCATCAGTTTTTGGATAGTGACTGTGACAATATCGCATTATTTTTAAGCTACAACGTAAAAAATTGATGCAATTGAAGTGAAGCTCTTTCAAACTCAAAAATCTGGATTTCACCATTACTTTTCAACTGTTGCGTTTCGCATTAACTTAAGCACCATCGTTTATTTTTTAATCAAGGTCTACAATTAGAAAGGATCATAATATGTAAACTACTCTATTGATATATGCACAGGACCCAGACTTACACCCTTCCAAAGCCTCACTTCTATTGCTTGTTTCAGCACAATAGTGTACTAAATTAACTTTCCCATAGTTATATCAAAATTTTCTTTTGTGCCACCCTTAGCGTGTGGATGCTTAATAAAAATACACTATACCTAATTTTTCCAGAACAAGTCTACAACAAGAGGCTATTTTTTCTCTAAACTAGAGAACAACAAAAGAGCAATTGCACCCTTAGTCAAAATTGTTTGAGAGTTTTACATCATTTATCACGTAGGTTTGGTTTCAAAGTTTGCAAAAGTGCAAATATGCTGCTGAGTCTGAAAGTCATGCAAATTACGCAGCATGATTCAGAAAAAATCCGAACGATTGCATTTATGCACTATGCAGTGACGAATTAACGGTTGGTGAATTATAATCTTAGTGGCAACATTTTGTTAGTGAGTGAAACTGAACTCAGTTAACTGTCGCTCAGAGACGATACCTGGCTAAAGTTTGGGCAAGCGGCTCTAAACTGACGGAAAAATTTTAAATTTCAATGTCCAAACCAACTTCAACATAAACCACATGAAATCCTAGTGCAAAGCAGCTTCCCGTAAGTTAGCAAAAGTAAACGATCAAGTGCACGAAACAACAACAAAACAATAAACGATATCAAAAATTTGCATCTTTCTCATTACAAACACAACGCTAGCAATGAAGGATATGTCAGTTAACCAAGCTGTCAAAAGACATGAACAGAAATACAGCATTAGATGAAAACGGTACGATACTGCGAAACTCAAAAAACAGAACATATCATAAGCTGTTTGAAGACATCACAAAATTTGCATAGACAAAGCGGATGTGTTTATCGATGCAATTTTTATTTTCAAATTTGGTAATTGCAGTTTTAAATCATTGCATATTTAAGATTAATGATTCTAAATTGCTGCTAATTTCTGTTTCCAAACTTTTAGTTGCAGTTTTATATCATTGCATGTCTAAATACGTGTTATTCTTTTCGCCTGATGAGAACCTTGAGCAAGGTCGAAACGCGTCGCGATAGCTCATTCGCACTGTATATTACAATAATAAATTGTATAGATGAGTATGTAGTAGTTTCCGAATTATCCAGTTAACTTTTTAACTTATTCCCACGTAAATTTGCTGCTTGTTTGAAACCACTTGGCAGAGACTTAACAACTTGACCAGGGTAAATGGTTGAACCAAGATGATACGTTCGAGTCGTCTTAAAAACGACGCCTTTACCCTCTACACCGCGACAACTCGAGAAATTATGCCAAATGGTTGTCACAAATACAGATAGTGCCATGATATCATTACAAGAATTTTAGTTCCTACCAACTTGAAAATTACAGCACACTCATCACTAGTTAATATCAGATTGCGTCCAGCTGCAACCTTACAAACATCAGACTACAGTGCATTCGTAATGCTATACTACACCAGACTAAATCAATCAGCTGGAAACGTCAAAAAAATTAGCAATGATGGCAATGTTCGGCCCAGAACCACATTCTAGGATACACTTAAGACTCTTGAAGTGGAAATTGACATAAAGGCGAATGTAATTTCACAATTATAAACTGCAGTATAAATCAAACCTATATTTATTGATACGCTGGTTTAGGCCCGTTCTGCATTTGGCCTAAAATCATGAGCATACAAATGTATCATTTGTTTATTTTCAAATTAAGAACTGTTAGTGCGATATGGTGGTTACACCGGTTAATAATACACTTGTACGCTAACAATTCTACAACAAACGTAGATCAAGCCTTAGTCCCAGTCTACGCTGTGAGTAATATCATTAGCGTACTCTTAGCTTATTTTAATCAAGAGCAGCTTTTATTTTGATAAAGCGAAACGCCGAGCGTACCGAATTTCTATTTAAAAATAGGCTCGTTAACACTTAACACAGCTTTGACTAATAAGTCAGGGCATAGCACACACATCCGCGTAATTTCATCAAGCTAAGTATAAGAAAAAAATAAAGTGCATTAATTTGACCACAATCAGTGGCTGTTGATTTAAATCAGCCATTAAAATTCATGATTTAAATCGGCTAATGCAGATTGTTTACAATTTCTGCAATTTTATTGGTGAAATTCGCAAAATTTTAATAAGTTAGTATCTTTTTATTCCGAAACAGTAGTTATTCGACATAAATTAAGCTATTAAGTCTTCAGGTAAACCTCTTTACATGCCAAACCATTGAGCGAAGAAAAACAATGCTACTAGTTACAGCACATAATTATTTTGTATGAACTAATGAATGATTTAGATTTTATCTAAACAATACGGTTAAAATTTATTTAAATATTTAAGTTATATATTGACCCTTGACTTTAAGCTATATAGCTTTCAACATTAACTTTAAGCTATACGTTGACTCTTGACCGACCTTTCCCCCCAAAGTAAAAAAAAAACTAATTATTCAAAACATGATAAATTTTTCAAATCTGACTATAGTATCAATTTTTAAGCAACCAAAGCTAAAACCAGACTATTCTAACCTGAGCAAAACACATTTACAAATAGCGAAATATAAAAATTATTAATAACATTTAAAAACTATAAATTTAGTCTCAGTTGAGTCATTTTTAAATCATAGGCAAAAATATTTTTCTCGTATTTTACATTAACCGTTTACCGGCAAAAGACGTTAAAGTAGCTTCACAATAAATGCGTATTGAGCAATAATCCGTTAAAAATGAGAGTTTTTCTTACGTTCCACTGCCAGCGTGGCATGGCATAACGAGCAGAGTAGCACTTGAAATCAAATCTTGCTGCCGGCATCAGTCTAAAAAGTTTTTATATTAAGTTGTTAAGAGTAATGCAAAACTGCGTTGAAACTAGAGCGACTAGACATTGCTCAATTTAGAAGTAGATTGATTACAGTATATAATAATTACTCCATTATCCGATTACGTTTATTTATTCTAGGGGTGTGCCGATACCAAAATTTTTCCGATGCCGATTCTTGTGAAAATGCCGATTCCGATTCTTTGATTACTAAATAACTTTTATGTATATGCTGGACAAAGTTACTTTAAGTGGAGTCGTGTTTAGATTAAAGCGACACTTTGCAAACAAACAGGTGTTAACACTGAAAGCAAAATCAAGCGAAAAACTATTGGTTACACCTACCGGCGCAGCCAGAAATAAAAGAAAAGTGGGGGACATTTTTTTGTTATGACTAAAGCATATGCGACTTGATAAGCTCTCATTTAGGCAAATTGTAACAAATTACAAAGATTTAGCAATAACAGACATTAATCCTGCGGTCGTTTATGCAGCAGACGCACAAAAAAAACAAATGAAAACGAATAAAAGTGGTTTCACTTGGTTTTACAATTTCATTTCAGTTGATAATGCAACAGCGGACGCAAAAAACGCGTTTTTTTAACGCAGGTCATAAGAAAAAATCGTAGATTGCCGTTATTAATCAGGCAAGCTGGCATAATAATATTCAACTTTCAAATATAATACATTGTAACATACTAAGAACAAATGAGATGTACAATTTGCAAAAACATTCGACCAACCCCCACCTACACAGCAGCACAAAAATGATTGGTTTTTGAAAAAATAAGTGCTACCTATTATTATTTATGTTGATTGATATCATGTACTGCTAGCTACCTTCAAACAGAGAAAAAAATGCGCTATATTGTGGTTTGCCAATAGCCTACAAAGTTTTGGTAATTGATTACTGTACTGTTGTTATTATCGCTGGTAGGAAATAGGGATAAGCATTAAGTAAGAATAATGCGATAGTGAACGACCATTCCTTACGAGCAGTAAATGGGAGCAGCGTTGGCAGAAAAATGGTCATGACGAAGTGCAATTGGTTTATTTATACAGCACGCCTGCGAACGAAATTTCGTTTGCGCCGAAAACTGCGTAGAATGCTTCCAGAGTGAGTTTTTAGGCCCAGCTAACACTGTGCGTAAAATCGCGAACATACGGGCGCGTCGTTAGTTTGTTTGAAACAACTGGCTGCTTGTACGCTGGTGAGGCGATACGCCGGGCGTATCAAATTTCGGTTAAAATAACCTAAAGAGGAACTTTTGCACTCACGATTTTACGCACATAGGTGGACGGCGTCCGCGCGACTTTTAGCTCACAACCAGCGCACTCAGTTTAGACAAAATTTGAACAACGTCGCCGGACTCGCTGCTCTGACAGACAACTAGAACACTGTTACAAATCAACACAGTTATATAGGGTAATATGCGGGCATAGAAATTGATTGAAAAAATTTTCCGAAAACTAAATTAGCGCACTACTTACTATAATAAACATTTGACATTGCGCAGTTTGAAGTTGTAAGATTAATTCAAACCAGCCGATCCCCCGTTCCCTCAACCTCAGTAGAAAATAAAATTAAAGGATCAAGCTGACATCGTAGCAACGCTTTTGCTGAAGAACTAAAATTTTTTGAGCAATGTTACATTGATTCTGCCGTTTTTCAAGCAAACGAGTTCTCTAGGCTGTTGGTCTAAATGTAGGCCTACATAAGGCGGTTTAGTCCAATTACTTCTGATATCTTTTTCAATGTAAACGCAAAAAAAACAAAACAAAAAAAACAGGCAAAATGCATGCAATCAAATGACATGCGTATATTTATACGCATGAATACGCGTGATCGGTAAAACGGACCCGATACAGCCATGATAAAAAATCGATTTCGACGTTGTGGTTCTACTTTTTGAAAACTGACGAGTTTTAAAACAAAATGGATTGCGTGTTTTTGGTGCAAAATCGCGCTGCTTTCTGCCTCGTTCGCGTTTTCCCGCAAACGCGAAGCAGTATGCTGACGAGACATTATCATTCCAAGACAGCGCAATACGGGCTACGCAATGGCAACGATCGAACATTTTCAATACATATTAACTCTGACTATACAAGCATTACCACTCTCCGGGTTTTTTTTTTACACTGTGTTGCAAAAAAGCAACGGGGCTAAATTCTTGTTTCAATAAAATCAAGTTTTTTTGCGTGATTGTTATATTGATGTGACGTAGAAGATAACTTTTTCAATCATAATAAGCTATAGACAGTATAAAGAGTCTTATTGGCACAATCAAACCTTTGATTAACAGCCTAAGATATACTGTTTTGGAAACTACAAGAGATAATTCTAATAGTTCAATGCAAAATTGCAATAGTTTCATTCGGTAAAGATTTCATTATTAGCTGTAGTTTTATTGGGTAAGGATTTTTCAGCTAAGATTTATCTATTTCGGTTAAAATTGACTGAATGATGGGTAAACATTTGTGTATTACAAACGTAATCGGTAAAGATTTATTCATTGATTGATAAATTGGTAAAGATTCTTGTTTTGAAGATTTTTATCACTGGTGATATTTGTCCTTTTTAGCCTTGCTAGCCTTACTGATGAGCCCTGAGATTGGGCGAAACAGCTGTCTAAGGCATGCTATAGAAAATTATGTTGCATTGAACTATTAGAATTATCTCTTGTAGTATTGTGGTTACTATATTTATTTTTGGAAAAAAAATATTGTGTCATGATCTGGTTAATTTGCGATTCTTTGCCTTTCTACGCTCATGTTCATACCTGTAGTCCTAGCTATACTGACGAGGAATAAAAGACGAATGCCGATTCCGAAACAGTATGTCTTAGGCTGTTAATCAAAGGTTTGATTGTGCCTACAAGACTCTGTATACTGTCTATAGCTTATTATTAATTTTCTCAGTACATTGTTCTTAATAAATTTTTCAATCATATTTAACATTTTTTTTTTATTGTAACTCATTTCCATTGTTACGTTAACAATGATTCAATTAGCCTTTTTGCTGCAAACGTTTTTTCATACCAGCCAGACGGCTGAAATATTTTTAAGACAAAGAAGCTAATGATCTCGGAAAAATTTTTTAAAAAATGAAAAGTTTTGACGTTGCTTATATGCAACTCCGCGTAGAATTATACTCGAGCTGAATATTTTTAAATTAGTTTTTTGTCCTTTTATCTTTATTTAAATAATTTTTTGAAATTGTGCACTTTCAAAAGGGGGGACTGACCCCCCTAATCTCCCCCTGGCTGCACTGGTGGCTAAACCATCAAAAAATAACTAACAATATGCAACTGAGCAAAACAATAAACAATGCGCTGGCAAAAAAAAAACCTTCTTTGTTTCATCTTTTCTTTTACGATTTGTAGTTTTTCCTTTCGTAACGTGCGTAAACACTTTCTTGAAAAGAAAATTGTTTCTGTCCGATAAAAACATACAAATGCAAAACGATCTGATTGGAAAAAATTAGCAATGTTATCATGTTCAAAGAATTGGCAAGAATCGGCCATATTCACCCATGCCGATTCCAAAAAAAATTGCCGATACTTGCAGATGCCGATTAATCGGCACCATCCCTAATTTATTCCTAAACGATAAAACGTCGATGACAAAAATGAAATGTGTATCAGATATATCCTCACACAATCACCAAAATCCAAAAACGCGAGACAGTTAAAACAGCAATACCAATAATGAGTGGTATTATCTAACTTGTTTTAATCTTTGAAAGGCAACTCTAACTAGCTCCTGGTGCTATTGAGTTCTCAAGAACTGAGTATTGCCGAAAGCAAGCGAAAATTACAACTCTTTTTGAAAAAAGGCTTTGCTATTGCTTAGCAATGATGCGAAGGTATGCGCTTGTTCAGTATTCACTGACCACCTGTTGCATATTTCAACGTCATATTGTAATAAATAATGCCATATGGTAGCAAAAATTTGAGAAGAATAAAGTGCACAATTTTGACCAAACTTCTTCTATTCAAAGAAATTTAATAAACTTTGAAAATAAAATCTAATTTTTTCTATTTGATGAATGCATCCGAGCTTCATTTTTAGACAAACTTTTCCTGGTGGTTATTACGTCAATTTTTCTATTATTATTGTTACTTCAATTCTTTGAAAAATATACAGTACATATGTAATACCTAGCATTTTATGTAGCCGTTGGCACTTTATTGAAGATAGCAAAGAGAAAATGAAAAAAAGCTTATCCAGCGAATGATATACATCATTAATCAATACTCAGTTACTCACTCATGATGTTCAATCAATCTGCGGTGCTTGAATAACACAAAAAATTCATGTAGTTTCATTTCAACTTGAAACTTTTAAAAATTTGTATTGAAATGAGACTATTCATCATGTATGACTAAAATTGTTTTCATGGTGCCATGATATAACAGCTGAAAAACTTTCATAAAATGACACTAAAAGAAGCCATAGTTATGTAATATTCATAGTTTTTGTGCTAACATACTATAATTTGTGTACTTAGCTTTCATTGCATTTCGAGCCTAGTAACATACAAAATGTATGATTGTTCTTACACAGTGCATATGCCATGCAGTTGCAGAAGACAAGTACAAAGTACAGTCACAAATTAGAACTATATGGTTGAAGTGACAGGTTAAAAAATCGTCAAGGCCATATGAACACAGGAATAGATGCTACATAAAGAAAAAGCGAATCACGTCAACTGACAGCTGATCAGTGGTGTAAAGTAACAAAATACTTTTTCTTGAGTAGATTACTTCAGTAATTTTTTTCGGTAACGGGTACTTTTTTGAAAAGTTTTTTTTAAACTACTTTACTTAAGTGCTTTTAGCCTTCCAAGTAACGCTACTTAAGTACTTATTATTTTAGAAAAGTACAAAGTAGTTTAAAAATTTGAGCCGCAATGTTGACTGCACAAGGACAAACTAACCAGTTTGGCAGTAACCACGTCCAATTGTACATGTACTTTTCAGTGCTAGTCGTTTTAGGCTCCGCACAATTTTTATTGGCAACACTTGACATCAAGCAGAGCACTCGAGTAGCAGACACTAGGCAGCAGAGTAGCAGAAATGTTAGACTTGGCAAGTCTTAACTTGTCTAATGCTGTTAAGTTCTGCCCGAACTGCAATGTCGTTGATTAGTTGTCGGAGCGATTGGCTTCGGGATTGTGCAATAGGTATTTGCTCTTATGCTTTATCAGTAGAGAGATTCTGTGAAGAATATTTTCTGAAAGTGTGTGATTAATGCGTAGCAGTCTAGGCTAGGTAAAATGTTCGGTTAATTAGGCCTAATGATTTCACGTTCAAAGTAGTAGTAATGTTTCAATTCGTGTGGTGTAAAAACACAAAAAGATCGTCTAATTATTTCTCCCACAGTTAGGATCAGGGTCCGTTCGCATTAGTAACACCATAGGCTAACAATTTTAACACCATTAAAATGCAAACGAATTGTCAGTTTTTCTGGAGTCATGAAAAGAGTTAGTAGGTGAGGATCCATTTACGATCGAGTTGCTTGTAATTAAGATGAAAGGTCCATTAGCGTTTTGCTGTTTTGTAAGACTTGAGGATTTAAGCTACTGCAGAAATTTAATGATAAGTGGAGATATGAAATCCTGGTATGGGAGCCCTGTACCAGTATCTAAAGCCTACGTACAAAACAGTGAAACTAAGTATCGGTAGTTGTTCGCAACTAGGTGGAAGAGCGGTTGAGTAATGAATAGCACTGTAGCACTAAAACTGTATTGTTGAGTAATAAACTGATGAAATGTAAGTTCTCTCTGTTCTTGAGAACAATTTCTCGCAATTTCAGGGCCTAATACCGGTGTATCGCTAAGGTGGTGTTTTGTAGCGGTTAGAGTATCTGCACATCAAGCTTAAGATTTGGGTTCCAATCTAGGTCCAGTGAAGTCGAAGACTTAAAACTATAAAGGCCTACTGCAAACTGTATTTACATCTTTCCTGCTTGACAATTTTGCATCGAAGGTGATAATGTAGTGCTCAGTGCTTGCAACTGTCACTTTGTCAATGTCACTTAGCAGTCTCTTGGTCAAGGCAACACGGTGAATAAATCAGTAAAACTGAAAACAAACCGGGTAAAATTCAGAAATTAGGGGATCAATGTCTAAGCAGGTTTTTTAAAGCGCAGCAAGTAAATCTAATTGGAATTAAACTAAGCTGCAGAGAAACCAACTAATGCTGTGACAGGACTAGTGATGTGAATGTTTTTTTTTGCCTTCGTTTTTTTTTGAAAAACATGTATTTTTTCAAAAAAAACATGGCTCTAAAAACCTGTTATTTTATTTGGAAAATTTTGTTGTAAGTGGAAATACGAATTGCACTTTGCTATTTGATGGCTTCTCACTGTAATCCAGTGGTTCTTTATCTTTGAATCCCTAGTTTCATTAAAACATTTTTAAGGGTTCAGCACTGTGGATTGTGCATTATGCTCCTATGCAGTTTAGGCACATACAAGTGCAACCAGGAGGACAAAGGCTTCAGCCCCCTCAACCAAGTTCTTACAAAATATAATCTAAAACACTAGCGCTCGGACCCGTTTTTGAACTTGACCTGTAAATAAAGGGTGGGGCTAGACAATTTACTTTTTTCAAATGAGTTCCGAATTTTAGCAATTTCGTTTTTTCAAATGGCTTCAGAAACGTGTAAAATGTGATCGAAATGGCGTTAAAACGCTATTTCTTTTTTGAAAAATCACAAAAATTGCCTGGCGGCGACCACCGTTAGTGATGTGTTTGAGTTGCACCAACTTTTACAACACTATAAGCATAACCAGGGGGGGAGGGGGTACCACCCTAATTCAAATGTCACCAATGATAAAAATAATGACAACAAAGCTATTGTTTCTTTAGTTTCTTCTAGCGTTTTTGCGTAAAACAAACAGTACACCAGTAGTTAACAAAAATATTGATAATGATGACCAAGAGACCTGGGCCTGCTCCATTCAATATTTTACCAACTAATTTAATGTAAACTCAAAAGAAATTCCGATTTTTTGTCCTAAAAGTTGCAAATTTACATCCTCATGCAACCTTTGTTGAGAACCCTCTTAAAAATTTAACTTGGAAACAGGAATTAGGGCTTTATTTAACAAAAATTTAAAGCTTCAAGATTTTGGTCATGCTCTTCCAAGCTTAATCCAGTTACGGTAAGATTGTCCAAGTACTATACACTTTCTTTCAGTTATGCCACTTAATGAATTAATCCACCACTCTCTGGAATGCCGATGCTCCATTTGTAACACCAAAAGAAAGCCTCTTGCATTGATATAATTGACCCAGGGCTTCGAACGCAGTATATTGTCTGTCATCTGGTTGCAAGGTCACCTGGAGATAGGCAGACTGCAAATCAAGCGAGCTATAAAAGCGATCCCTCCCGACTTTGTTGACTATTTCTTCTATGTTGGGAAGTGGATAAGTGTCAAGAAAAGTGTTGCAGTTAATGGTCTGGAAGTAGTCCATGACTTAAGCGGCTCATTTGTTGTTTTCTAACCACTAAGACTTGTGCTCGCCAAGCTGAGTGAGCAGGCCTTTATAATGTCTTCTGACAGTAATCTTTGTACTTCGCTAGAAATAAATCGTTGGTCGTCGATGCTGTAATTTTTGCTACGAGTTGCTATCGGCTTGCAGTCGGCAGCCAAATGCTCAATTTTCTTGGGAGATTCCATCCTGGCAGCTGCCAAAGAAGCATGAGCGCGAGTTCCAGCAGGGATGGCCAAGATTCCTTCTTTACTGCCAAATTCAAAATTTATGCTTTGGTGTCTTTTGGCCCAAGGTAACGTCACAACACGCAATTGTCATTACATCCATTAATGTGTTCTTGTATATTTTTCCGAAGAGCGTAAGAGTCAAGCAACTTCTTCCAGAACTGGTGAGTTGAAGTTTTTTAGAAGCCATCGTTACATGAGAGGTAAATTTATCGTAATTTATCCCCAAATGTTCAAATAAAAGCTTATTAATAAAATTTTCCGAGGTGCTAGTGTCCAGTAATGCCTTTACAAGATGTTTTCAACCATAACGTCAACAACTGTTCGTTGAAGACATCCCGGAGCCCCATCCAAAAACGACACTAAGTAATGATCTACACTGAACTTGTATACGACGGATATTTCTGAAGATGTTTTTGCCATACTGCGACACACCCTAAAAAAATGTCTGGTTTTTCCACAGCGACGGCATGTTTGTTGTCGAGCGGGACAAAAGTTTTGTCCATGAATCAAACCTCCACAATAAAAACAAGACTTCTTAATTTTTCTGACATCACGTTCAGCCTTTTGAGATACTGCAATAGTGCTTTCATTCTGGTTGGTTCGAGTGGGTTCAGTAGATTCAACTTCCTCAGTGACAGGACCGGCCGCAATCATGGCAGAAGTCGAACTACTTCCGATAGTATTTACCTGAATGTGGGCGAGTTCTAAACTATCAACTATTTCGTGTGCTTGTTGAAGCGTTATTTTATCTCTCTCAAGAAGATGCTGTCGAATAGCTGCTGAGCAAAAACCTTTAATAAATGAGTCCCTAATCAATTCCTCGAGGTATAACACAGCAGTCACTTGTTGAAAAAAACAGTCTTTCCCTAATATCTTCAGAGCTTGTAAATACTCGATAATTTTTTCTGTAACTCCTTGTTTTCTGCTCACCAGCAAATGTCTTGCGTAGACATTGTTTTTTCATTTCACATAGATTTGATGCAAGGCGGCTACAATAGCATCGTAATCGTCTAGTTCTTCCACGCAAGCAAATATTTCGGGAGATAGAAAGCTTCTTATGTTTTATTTATCTCAAGGTTTATTTATCTCAAGGTTTTTTTCTATACGAAAATAGGCTAAGGTAGCTAAACAGTCTTCAACTGTCTTAATCTAATATTTGAATACTCTTGGACCATCTGCAGCGGTTGGGTCAGCAGTCAAATTTTTCAGTCTAGCCATGTGCTTATGTATTTTTGTTAAATAAATTGTTGAAAACCCTATCAAAAATTTAACTTGGCAACTGGAATTAGGGCTTCATTTAACAAAAATTTAAACTAACATCTGCAAAAAGAATAAAAAAAAAAAAATTTAAGTGAACAAAAAAATCTCAATATCACTGACGCGATCGTTGATACTTGGCTAGAGTACAACCTTCAATATTTAGAATTGTCCACGTCGACTGAAACTAGAGATCGACTGAGATGTTAATTGACAAATCAAACATGGCAGTTGATAGTTCCTTCGGCTTCTTGAATCTCAGAAAGCAGCACACCAATCTTAAATTAAAACTTCTATTTAAGATTGAAACACAAACAAACTCACACTGAGCAAAATCGCTCCACTAAAACTTCTTACGATCGACCAGATTCAGATCGTAAAAGACCTAACCCCAATCGACCAGGTTCAGGTCGCACCTTACACACAATCGCAATTGACCAGCATCAGATCGCCCACAATACGGCTACACAAGCCAACCACAGATACAAAAACTCGGCTTAATTGCCTACGAAACTAATATCTAAAAATCACCCACTCTTAGAATATTAGAATCTAACACGACCCGCCTATTTATACTACGGCAAAAGCAATTGAATATCCCTGAGCAATCCCTGATATGTCACAATAGAAAAAGTATACAAGCTTACGATAACAAATTTCACATAATTATGATGTCACAAACTTCAAGTCTAAATATAGCAACTAAGAAGTCGCAAACAACTAAACAATCAATAACTGCAAAAGATAGTAGAATATACTAGAAATTAATTGTCTTGAATAATCTAAATCAAAAAAGGCAGTAAGACAAACTAAATAGTCACATACACGTTAAAATACAGCAAATAATTATATCTCAGGCATTCAAAATTATTATTCGTGACAATCACATAACAGCTTAGCTCTCAACAACTGTAGTCAGTAGCTAAGACTATCAAAGAAACAAAGAATGCAAAGACTTTAAACGCTTTGACACATAGTTGAATGGCAGAAATAAATTACATAATGCCAATAAGAGATACGATTCACGGGTACCATGTATCAGGGTTTGAATCTATACAACGTAATCACATACACAACAAACCTGAACAATATTTTACTACAACCTTTTTATGAACTTAATGCAATAACATAACAAGTAACCATCTATTGTACCAACTTCAAATAACAATCCACCTCGATAGTTTCTACACGACAAAAAACTTTTGAAACTCGTTAGCTTGAGGAAATGTTTATTAAACAAATTATTGAATTTGAATTGAGGAGATGGGGGCCCCCTGATCATACATGTACAGTTACTTCTAAAACTGATTATTTTTATGGCAAAACACAAATCTCCCAAGTCAACTCATTGAGTGATTTATAATTTACTACTAAAAATATTGCAGTAGGCAAGGAACCTTACTTTCCCCTCCCCTTGAGCCAAGTTACTTTCAAAATTTTACCCAAAATGCATGGTTTTAAACATAGGCACAGCCAGGATTATTGATTGAGGGGCACAAACCATATATCACTAGCATTAAATCATCAGAAATTTTCAAAAGAGAAACTTTTTGCAAAGCAATGATATAGCAGAATGGAAGATCAAAAGCCCTGGCCTGGTTTGGCACTTGACCTGGATTTTGCAAAAAAGAGAGGGCTTAAACCCAAAGCAAAATGTTCAAATTGGGAGACAGTAATTCAAGTCTGTTTAATTTACATCCTAAACACATTCAAAATCTTGCATTTTGGAATTAAATTTTGGAAGTGATTTGGCTCAGGTAGGGCATTATTACGTCACAATTGATTAATATCATTATATCACAATTAATCAGCAATTATGCACGCAATAACCGAATAATTTTTAGATCCAACTTAATTTTCAGGCCTAGTTTTAGCTTTAGATCATTTTTCGGGTTTGGGCGTATATTTTTGGGTTCAGGCCTGCACTTGTCAGCCTGTTAAAGCTCTGATAAGCAATACTCTGCCATGTTAGTCGTGCGATTTGATACTAATTGCTTTGCTTTATTTAAAACACAAACTTAATTTTTGGTTAGTCAAGTACGAGGAAAAAACACAAAAAACAAGGGTAAAAAACAAGTGAAAAAAAGTTTTTCTACATCTCTAGACAGGACACTGGTATCAATCTATGAGTGACTAATTGACTATAACTGTGCTTAACTCGCAGTTTAGTTATAATTTATTTGCAAGGTTGTCTTGGCCAGGAACCACTGAATAGCCTCTGCAAAATCAACTAACTTAACATCTTAGGATGCATGCTACAAAGAGCTACTATCGCTGTAAGGATCAGTAGTTTCCTCTTCTAGCCTGTAGTAGTTCATTTCCCTCAACATCTTGAATATTACGGTATATTTAAATTTGATGCAAAAGGTAAAAGTTTTTGTCCGAAACGTAAGCTTATTAGATTTTTAACAATCAGTTTTCACAGCAAAATTTATCCAAAGTGGTAAAAATATTGAGGTAATTTTGTAGCTATCAAAATCTTAAGAGAAAACACTGGGCCTGCCTTAGCATTTCAAAGGTAATTGAAAAAAAGTTTGTGGAGAAAGAAGCACCTTGGCATTCTATTTTAGTTATTTTACCTTGTGATATAAATTTTTTAGATTGTAGTTTTTGTGATGATGTTCAAAATAATGTGAGCTATCAGTCTCATTCTTGGCCCTACCTAGACAAGTATTTTGAATTCAAAGAAAGAGAGAAAATTCATTAAAATTTGTATGCAAACTCTGTCTACCCAAACGCACTAAAATATTTGCATACATAAATTCTCCTTTAAACTTGCAAAAGCACAATAAAGGTTAGTAAAAACGTACATAAATGTTAAAGTATGGTGGTTAGACTGACTGTTTTGGAGTTGATAAACAAGGGTTCATTTTCCTTCTCAATTCATACCTTGATGGCCTGGTGGTAAAATCTGAGATCATCTGTTCGACGTTTCATAGTCAATAGACTGTAGAGAGTTCATTTACCTTGTTGAACCAGATCTTGACTCCACCAGACTTCAAAAATTGGTTAAAGTTGACATTCAGCAACACGGGGATTATAATGGAGCCTTCTAGCTGAAAGCAGTAGACAGCTGGCACTGTGGTAGTACGCCAGCAACTTATAAGATTGTCTGATTATTTCACTTTCTCCTGACTGAAGCGTCTTGGCTGCTAACTACTAAACTACAGTCTTATCAATTTCCATGTTAGCAGAATTGTATAAACTAAAAACAATTTCATTTTTATGTTCACTTTAAAAGGCATACAGGTAGCCTATTACAAATCATAATGAAGATATTACTGTAGAATTCTTTTGTTTCTGTTTAGCCTACTGAAATGGCAACACATACAGCAATAGATTACTTGGAAGCAGTAATAGTAGAATATGTACAAAGCTATTTACTTTAATTTTCTCTTTAAAAAAAACATCCTCTAAACCTGGAAGAATACAGCTCTCTTACTTCCATTGCTAAGAAACACAAATGTGCCATTGTTCTTCAGCAAAGTACTGATGAACCAAAGCAAAAACAAAGAAAATTAATTGCGGAACCATCGTCATTGAAGAAAGTGTCTCAACAACTAACTGATGAACTTACTGTGAACTTAGTAATGCAAGCTTTACTGCAGTTTAAATTTCTTGAATTACCAGCTTTCAAAAAGCTGGTAACCACGTTGCAACCCAGACTACATATCATGACCAAGCCTAGAAAGGATGAAAGGCCAGATGCTTACTATGAAACAAAATTTGCTTGCAACACTTAACAGTATTAAATTTGTGGCAACAACAACAGATTGCTGGACTTCTCGCAGGAACACATTCATTGGACTAAATGAACGTCAGTCTGCAGCTTTGGCTGGTCGTCGCCTTAAAGCCTTGCACACATTTGATGTTTTGGCAGCAGTTATAAATGACATTCATTGTGATTACAAAATTTAAGATGAAGTCATTGCACCTACCACTGACAATGGTTCTAACTTTGTAAAGGCCTTTACCATATTTGGAGGTAATACAAGTGCTTCCGAAGAGAAATCCCTAGCACAAGCAAGTGCCAGCATTGATGTTTGTGAAGAGAGTGATGGTAATGATAGTCGAGATGAATGTGAGTCTACAACTGCTGGTGGTACCACATTTGCTGAAATTCAACATACAAATGTTGGTGACATTCTTGATTGCTCTTTGACAGGGGTGGGCAAACTACGGCCCACAGGCCGCATGCGGCCCACCTGTGCCTAGTCTGCATCCCCAAAGTACATACATGTTTTCATCATAAAAAATGTTCGTTTAGAATTTTCACCAAGCTTTTACACATTTATTGCACCCAAGTATGTGAATCGAAAACGCATTTCCGCTCAACTGGAAGCTGCGATGTTTTATTTCATATAATGGTTAGAAATACTGACTGTCGCTGCCTCTCAAAACAAATTATTTATAAAAAATTTAGTTAATATTTTCAGCCTAGCTGTAATTATTGAACAAAACGCCCATAATGAGTGCTTCCAAGAAGCGAAAAATTGAAGATGAATGCCGTATTTTTGACCCAGGATGGACGGAAAAGTATTTCTTTACCGACGTAAAAGATAAAGCAGTATGTTTGATTTGCCACGCCACAGTTGCCGTGTTTAAGGAACATTATTTAAAACGCCATTTTCAAACCAACCATGCTAACTTTGAAAAAAGTTTATCGAATCAAGAACTGAAAAAAAAGCATCTGATCTGGTAAAGAGTTTTAATCAACAACAGACGGTGCTGAAGAAATCCTCATCTTTACAAAAGAATGCTTTTATAAGCCATTGGCATATAAAACTGCCAAAGAAAACAAGCCGTTTGCATACCCAGAATTCGTTAAAGACTGCATGGTGGAAGCTGTGGGTGTTGTCTGTCCTGAAGCTAAACCCAAAGTCGAAGCCATTTCACTGTCAAGAAGAACTATTGTTCGGCGCATTGGCAAAATTGCAGACAATATTCAAGAACAATTGTTGACATCAAAAGGTCATTTTAAGTGGCTTTCCATTGCTGTTGATGAGAGTACTGATGCCAGGATACTGCACAATTACTGATATACATCAGGGAAATTGATGACAGCTTTAAAATTACTGAGGATTTGTTATCCATGGAATCTCTGAAGGACACTACTACTGGAAAAGATTTGTTTGAAAGTGTCATAAATAGTATAACCAGGTCAGGATTAAACCTGGATAAACTTCTAAGTATTACAACCGATGGTGCTCCTTCTCTAACTGGTAAACATTCTGGCTTAGTGAAGTTAACAAACGATAAAATCAAAGAAAAATTTCCCCTGCACAATGCTCTCTCCTTTCACTGCAGCATACATCAAAGAAGCCTTTGTAAGTCTTCTTTAAAATTCAAAGATATTATGGATCCAGTGGTGAGTGCAGTGAATTCAATAAGAGCACGGGGATTGAATCACAGGCAATTCAGAAATTTTTGGGAAGATATTGAGGCAGATCTTACCAATGTACTTTACCACACAAATGTCCGCCGGTTAAGCATGGGAAGAGTGCTTAAGAGAGTATGGGATCTCAAAGCAGAAATTCTCCTTTTTTTTTGAGATAAAAGGCATTTCTTGTGATTTTTCGACGAAAATGGGGAGTGAAGATAGGGTTTGTGATTTTGCATTTGCTGTGGACATAATGCAAAAATTGAATGAGCTCAACACAAAACTGCAAGGTAAAGATGTATTTGCTCATGAATTGCACAGGGAAGTAAAATCCTTTCTACTGAAGCTCAAACTTTTTGCCAAACAGCTAAATGAGCAAAACTTTGTTCATTTTCTTCATTTGAAACCCAAAATGTCACATCACCATTGTCAGACAAATACAGTTGTCAGTTGATGGATTTACAACAAGAATTTAACAGAAAATTTGCTGATTTCAAGGTAATGGAAAGAGAATTTGATTTGCTCTGCTCACCTTTTGCCTGTAATATTGAAACTACTGCAGAGGAACTACAGATGGAACTGATTGATTTGCATGCAGATAACTCTTTAAAGATGATGTTTAAAAGTAAACCATTGCTTGAGTTTTATACTCTGGGGTTATGTGACAGGACTAGTCTTCGTACCTCCTCTTCCAGCTAGCATTGAAGAAACGAAACAGAATTACAGCTGCACTGGAAACTGCTACCTAACTACAGCGAGTTTGGCACGAGCTCGAGTATCGACTCAACAGGTGCAGAGTCACAGATGGCGTTCATATTAAACATTTATGAAAATCTGTCATAGAACCAACAAACATTTGTACTTTTCTTTGTAAATTTAACCAATAAAACTTATGACCTTCAACATAAAATGTATGTAGTTTCATTATGATCCATTAAGTAGTTTCCGAGATATGGGTATTTAGAATGGGGTCAACCATTTTGAAACACCCTGTATATAATTTTTGGAAAATAGTTGACTTTAAATATTACGCGTAGGGATCTGGAAAGCACAGAGTTGAGTGAACTAATATCAGTTTTTAATGTTAAGTCATCGTAAAGTTAGATTCTGTAACATCTCTTACAAAACTATACGAACTTGATTTTTTGGTTTGGAACTAAATTTTGTTTGCGTACATATATTTTTCCATGCTAATTGCTGAAGCAGTCATTGTTTTGATTTAGTTCTTAAAGTTTGAGATCAATCAGTGGAACTGAAAATATTGCAATGGACTAGTTGAGGGTGTAGATATATTTAGAATAGTGTGCCAAAATCCTGGTCAAGATAATTTTACAAAATTCAAAAATCATACTGGCATTTTCAGATCAAAAAGTTTTGTTTTTGTTGTTTTAATTGGAGCAAAAGTTACTGTCAAAATATTTGTTTCAACGAGGGTTTTGTTTGTTTATTTTGACCATTGCGCTGCGCTGCTAGGTGAAAATTCAACAAACTCCTTAAAGTTGAAACGAGAACTAAGCAGAGTGGCAAAATTTTGATTGGTAGTCTAGACATCAATATTCTGAAAGCCATTAACCACAAGCCAGATCATTGTAAAATTTGAAAGAATTATGAAATACTGTTAAATTTCAAAGCGATATAGTTCAAATCTGACTATCAACAACAATAAACATGCTTAACGCAATTGTGAAGTTCTTTAGTTCAGTAAAGTTATATACTTTTGCAAAGTACTCGGATGTCACTTGCGATGTCACAATCTAATTTAAAAAAATTGACCATTTTCAACATTTACAATGAAAGTAATGAACCATTTTTAACTAGAACCAAAATTGTGAAACTTTTTTATTTCATGCCTAAAAAAACATTTCAAAAATGCTAAACTGTTTGCAAACTGGTGCTATTCTAACCAGAACTTTAAGACTTCAAAAACTTTAAGAAAAAAGAGCGGCAGAAACATAGTGTATTACAAGTAAAGAAAAACCAATACAAATCATACGGCACTCATATAGAAATAAAATGTATTTCATATAACTACGGTATAAGGTTTATAGTACAAACCATAACTGTATTTTTAATCTAAACCGCTATGAGCAACAGATTCAATATCTACCGCTCTTGATCTACTACTTCTAGTAATAGTCATTCCTGTTTGTCACGAATAATAATTTTGAATGCCTGATATATGATTATTTGCTGTATTTTACTGCGTACGTCACTGATTTACTACTTTTGCCGCTTTTTTTGATTTAGAATATTTGAGGTATTCTGGATAATTCCTTTCTACTATTTTCTACTGTCTTCTATTAGTCACCGGAATGATTAGCTGTTTACTTGTCTTAATTACTATATTTAGATTTGAAGTTTGTGACGTCATAATCATGTTAAAATCCTATCGTAAGCTTGTGTATATTTTTTACCGTGACGTATCATAGATTGTTCTGGAGTATTTGATAGCTTTTGCCGTATTATAAATACGCGAGTCGTTTTTGATTTTATTATTCTAATATTCTGAAAGTGGATGATTGTTAGATATTAGTTTCGTAGGCAGTTAAGCCGAGTTTGTGTATCTGGGGTTGGCTCGTATGGGTCCACGACAACTGACTGCGACAAACTGACCGCGAACCAACTGACCGCGAACAAACTGACTGCGAACACAACGCAGATTGACTGAGAAGGGCGATCCTAAATATATTTTTACTATCCCCAGAACCATCTTGCCCAAACCCTCACTTTGTGACGAAATCACTGCGACGAAATCAGTGACGAAATCATGTAACGAAATCATTGCTTCGCGGTCAGTTGACTTGGCTCGGGCTCGTATAGCCATTTAGTATGAGGTGTGAGTGGAGCGATTTTGCTCAGTTAGTTGGTTTGTGTTTCAATCTTAAATAGAGGTTTTAATTTAAGATTGTGTGCTGCTTTCTGAGATTCAAGAAGCTAAAGGAACTATCAACTGCTATTTTTGATTTGTCAATTAACATCGCAGTCGTTCTCTAGTTTCAGCCGACGTGGGCAATTCTAGAGATTAAAGGTTGTACTCTAGCATAATATCAACGCTCGCGACACTGTTTAATATTTACGCTTAAGCAAACACACACAGTATTAAAAAGCTGAAGAGTTTTATTCAGGAATGTGGAAGCGACAATTTTTTAATTGCTTCCGCTTCCACCCATAGCACTTCCGCTGCCACCTCTTGATGACATAGTTTTTGCTTCAAATTTTTTGATGTTAAAATTTTTTGGCCAATATTTTTTCCAGATAAGTCAAATAAAATAGCTTTGCTATCATTATCTTAAAAAAATCACATAGAACCAAATTGTATACCAGTCTTGTATTAAATGGTTTGCCAATTAGGACCTGCGCATGGGCGTAGTCAGGACAGTTTAGTCGCGCTGGGGGGCCCATGCTCCCCTAACGACTGCTTGTGCCCCCCATTTCGGTTTTCAAAAAAAAACTGCTTTTGGAATTTCACGCAACGACAAGACAACAAATAATGGAAAAAAGAATAACGATGTTCAAACATAATTCTCGTTTGACGTTTTCTCAATTTGTTGCAAAATTGCTGGTACCAACTGCTGTATATAAATGTGACCCAGTGATCTGTCTTATTAAAGAATAACAAGCTTTACGAATGTGTCGCAAAAAGATGAAAGCCCACAAAGTTAACAATATGTGAAAACATTTTTTAAAGTACAGCTGTTTTGTTTTTTTAGAGAACATTCAAGATTTTTTAGGTCGCAGTCCATGGCGCAACTAGGGAAAAGAGGCTAAGAGGACTTCAACCTCCTTAGCCAAGAGACTTGGAAAATTTAACGTTAAAATACGAGCGTTTAAACATATTTTGAACTTGACTTGAAGTAAGAGGAGGGGGACCAAAGCATCTAGGTAATTTAATTCTTTCAAATCACTTTTTAATATTAGCATTTAGTTATTCATATGGCTTCAAAAACGTGCAAAATGTGATTAAAATGGCGTTAAAACTTTAAATCGCCATTGCTTCCTGCAAAATCACAAAACTTGTCCAGCAGCTGGAGGCTCTGGCCCTAGTCTGTAATATGCTTGAGTTGCATCAGTTTGTTCAGCAAGAAGCCTAAATTAAACAATTTTTGCGCCAAAAAACAAAACAAAACAAAACAAAAAACTTTTGGTTCAAACATCCTTTAACCAAAATTCTGGTTTTATATCTGGTCGCATTTACAGCTGCAAATAAATATTTCAAGCAATTTTGGGCCACAGACGAAATGAGCTACGGAACGCTGCTGGCTTTATATGTTTCTTTTTTAGCAATGAATACAAAACTTTACAAATTGCGAGTAAATTGTAGCCATACAATAACAGTTTTTATGTGCAAAAGTTCAGTTTATTTTAGTGCCCCCCACTTTCGGCTAGTGCCCTCCCACTTGCTCTGGCGACAGCACTGAGTCAGGAATTCAAATTTGGAGTGGCCCTAAAGGGAAAAGTCCAATCACATGTTTGTTATGTTTCAGCTGATGCGAATTTCTCTGAGCGTGTTTATCCAGAAATTTAAAATAATGAGCAATTATTTGGGGTCTGGGACGAATTTCCAAACGCTCGGGATAATAACTTGTTTCAATTGCATTTTTGCTGTTAAACATAAATCTTTACTTTGTTGTATAGGTACCCAGGGGCGAGGCTTCTACATTGGCAGAATATTTTTTTTTACAGCTTGTTTTTGCTTCAAATTTTGACCAGCAAGGTGTAAATTAGAACAGCAAAAAAAAACACCACAAAGATTATGCCGTTATATACACAGTAGCATCATATTAGATTAATTCTTGTAGCAATGATAGTTATAGCAATAATTCCAACCAGTATTATAGTATCACGCTTAAAAGTCATATGATACAATAATATATTTTGTTCAAGAGAAGTTGTGATGTTTTCCTCTGTTTAAGTTTTAAAAATATACAGTATTATCGCAGCGAAAGAAATTAAAATGCTAGAACTGGAAACTTTGTTTATATTGGTGAATACTGTGTTATACAAGTTTGGCCCCATATTTTTTAAAAAGCGGACAAAACCCCATTTAACAAAAATGTTGAGTAAATGTTTAAAGTTTAGGACTAAAATAGAGAATTTTTGATCACTTATACCATATAGTTTAAAAAATGAGTTGGTTGGCTACATGGTTCATCTTTAAGTTGATAGGGGTGCAGGCTACCCCGGATCTAAGTCAACCACAAGCCTGTAAAAATGTTTCTTTGCAAATGATGGTCTATCAAACATTTACTTTCACTGTATTTTTTGACAAAAAATTGAACAACATTTAAATTTTTGACGTTTGATGTGAATGGCCAAAGTGGAAGCGGTACCCTTTTACCACTTCCGCAAAAATTTGCAGCTTCTGCCGCTTCCCGCTTTCGCATCCCTGGTTTTATTTGTGTTGTTCAAGTTGGACAAAAATCTTCAACTACTTCTTATCACACTCTACACATCATTACATTACTATCATTTTTCTAAGTTTTTTCTAAATATGCGAATATGAACAGAGCGTACATAGCATACCATGCACAAATGTTTATGTTCAGTGTTCCCATTCGCATTCGTCGATTTGCGATATTTCAGAATTTAACAAACAAAAACGGGAATGCAAACAACCAGAAAACACGATTACTTTTGTTCATACGAAGACAATGAGCATAGCATGCACCCCCTCATTTGGAATTTTTGTAGATGCTAACACTATTAACAGAATAGTTCAAGATTCTCAAATACGTTTTGTTCACTCATTTTTAAGAATTAGAAAAAAAATAACGTACATCACAAAAATAGCCAATTCACAGTTTATGGGCAAATATCACCAAAACAAACGTTCCTAACCTTATTTTTGCAACATCATGTCATAAGTTACATTCAATAGTTCATTACCCTATATTATTTGACCGATGAATTGCTTTTGAAACTTTGATTAAGTTAATGCACAGACAGAAGTTTATTGTTAACCAACACAAAAAAAAAACTTAACAATGCAATGCGGCATAATTGCAAAATTAGAAAATAAAGATTCAAATGCGAATTTTAAAATATTTGTGAACAAAGGAGCTGGAAGTGACCATAAAAGTCTTCGAGTCAAACAGCTCCTATTACACAGAGCTGGACAGCGCTGTTTCAAGCTATTAGCTCTTATCAGTAGCCCTCAGCATACCTAACCAAAGGTATTCACCAGCTAGACAAACCTTTTAGCCAAACTGGACAAATCTTAATGGCTTGCACAGTGGCAGAGGGTTTGTAGGGAATAAACGATTTTTCACTAGTGGTACTTCACAAAACAAGTGAAAAATCGCCGAGCTCTTGCAGTAAGGATAGCCCTAAGCTATCCTTAATACAAGTGCTCCCACTCTGCGTGACCACAAAAATCAAAACTGAACAAGCTTGATGTCCTTTGTGGTCGACTCCTGGGAAGTCAAAAACTTTTAATTAGGGAAGTACCACAAGTGAAAAATCGTTTATTTCGTAAAAAACCTCTGTCACTGTTCAAGCCATTAAGGTTTGTCCAGCTGGGGAATACCTTTGATTAGGTTTGGTGAGGGCTGCTTATGAGAGCTAATAGCTTGAAACAGCGTTGTCCAGCTCTATGCATCAGTGACTTGAGCTGCTTGTGGCTGCATGGTTGGTGGTTGAGCTGGCCACCCAACTGCCAGTGGAAGTCGTTCCGACTTCCCAGGAGTCAATCTCGAAGGATTCAAGCTTGTTTAGTTTTTATTAAGTTGATGCAGGACTGCACACTCGAAAAACCTTGAATGTTTTGCCGCACTCACCAACAGCTTTTTTTTTAAACACCAATAAAACTGATCCAGTTCGAGATCATTAAAAAAAAATTAAAATTAAAGAAATTAATGAAAAAAAAAGTTTGCTAATAAGGCAGGGTAAATGGAGATTGTTGTTCCTTGGTTTGTTTAAGCCGTTGCAACTTAGAAAAATTGCATATATAAAAGAGATAAATTACCTCAAAAAGTAGATTTAGTACTTTTGTTAATTTGATTTCGAAAAACTTAAAATTTTTGCTAAACTTGAACTCAAAAAACTTCATTTAGAGAACATAAACTCGAACTTGCTAAATTAGGCTGAACCCAAACAAAAGTCGATCAAGTTCGCAATCCTGATTTGATAAAACCGTCCCAAAAATAAGTACACAATATTGTTAGTTTTTTATGCGCATAACCAAACCAGAACTATTTTGTTTTCTAGCTAATTAAATTTTCTTCAGTGATTCACCAGTAAGTTAACTTATCAATTAGTGTTAGATCAACTGTAGCGTATTGTGAGAAAACTTTAAGCCTAACCAGATGAGTGCTTGCTGAGGAGCAAACCTTTTGAACGACCGACGCAAATATCTACAAATTTCAAAAAAACAGCACCCTAGCTTAAGCCGTTCAAAAAACTGACTTTGAAAGGTCCATTAAGGAGGTTTCCGACAAAATTCCCCAAACTATATCAAAATTTTTGTTTCTTAAACATCTGCTAATAACAAAAAAACCTGACACCCAATGTTAAGCAGTTCAAAAAATTTATTTTGGGGGGTAGATTTGAGAAGAGGTTTGTACCATGGTGGGTAGAAATCCAATATTTTGATAAAATATTTGCCTATTAAAATATAAACCGATATCAAAAAAACTAGCGCCATAGCATACGCAGTATGAAAAAGTGATTTTGGGGGAATCCATTTAAGGAGGGGCTTTCCTGGGGTGGTACCCCAATATTAGGCCAAAATATTTGTCCCTTAATGTAAACTGATCTAAAAAAAACTAGCACCCTAGCTTGATTTTTAGGGTGTCCATTTGGAGGGTTTTCGAGGGGTGCTACCCTCAAACTATGATAAAAAATTTGTCTCGCAGATATTTGATGATATCAAAAAATAGCGCCATAGCTTGAGCAGTTCAAAATAATGGTTTTTTAGGTTCCATTTGGGGGATCTCAAAGGGGGTGGTATCCCTCAAACTACGTTAAAATACTTGTCTCTTAAATATCTAATATAAAAAAAGTGGCTTTCTGAGTTAAGCTGTTCAAAAAATTGATTTTTGGTGGAGACCATTTAAGGAGTTTTTGAAAGAGTGGTATGCCTAAACTACCTCAAAATAATTGTCAGTTAAATATCTGTTGATGTCAAAAAAAAACTGGCATCTAAATTAAACCATTCAAAAAAAAGATTTTTAAGGGGGTTTATTTGGGGGGTGCTATCCACAAACTATGTCGAAGTATTTGTCTGTAAATTATCAGCTGATATCAAAAAAACTGGCGCCCTAGATTACATCATTCAAAAAATTGTTTTTGGCGGTCCCATTTTTGGGGGTTCCCGAGGGAGAGGCCCCAAAAAGTTTGGGTGACAAAATTGCTTTTGCAGCTCAACAACTTCATACAAAAATTAGATTTTGGTGTTTTGTGGTTTAGGAGAAGAGCATACAAAATTTAGGAAGAAAAAAACTTCATTGCGGACTTCGTACCAACTTGTGACATCACAACAGACATGTTACCAATTTGTGACATCACAACAAATACGAGTTAGCAAAGAGGAAGGTAAAAGCATTCTGCATCGAACCGCAATTCTAATTCAAACTTAATTCATCTTTGGCATTATACAAGTGATATAATCTGTGGTATCAACGTTCGACTAGCTTGGTGATGTTTTTAGCGTATGAATGAAATAAAACTTTAAGCCAAAACCAGTCATACTGTAGATCAGTACGGGTAGCCTAGGTCTGCAGGAAGTCCAAATCAAATAGGCTCACTGTAGGCTTTTGCCTACTATAACAGCCCTAAAACAACACCAACCTGGTCTACCAGTCTTATTTTTGCCAACTCTTTTTCACTAAGTTAAGTTTCGTTACCAGTATTGTACAATCAGCAACAACCAAATTTATAAAATAACCAAATAGGGACCGGTACATATAGCCTATATACTCACCCTTACTAAGTGTAGGCTAATCTAAGATCTGTAATCAAAAACTAACACAACAATTTAGGAGGTATAACCTAATACCCACAACTTACTAACCAGTACCAGTAAGCAGCCTAACCAAATCTGAAAACTTGGCTACTGCTATTGATACCTGCAGAGCTAGACTACCAGTATATACTGATCTACAGTATGATCGTTTTTGGCTTTAAATTTTATATCATTCATAGGCTAAAAATCACCAAGCTGGTCTAACTTTGATGCAACAGATTATATCACTCATATAATGCCACCCATGAATTTATTTTGCATTAGAATCTAAAGCAGAAACCTTTAACCTTCCTCATCAAACATTGCATTCCTTAGTCAATGAAAAAATTTTGCAAACTCATGTCTGCTGTGATGTCACAAATTTGTACAAAGTCAAACGGAAAAATTGCATTTTCGCAAATAAGGGGAATTGGGGAGAAATATTTGGGGCACCTCTATATTACCTCAAGTAGTTCTCATTTCTTCAATAAAACCGATTTCAAGCAGTATCTCTTTAAACCCTTTTTGAATGAGACTGCTTTTTACGAGAAACTTTTGGGGCACTTTTTGGGTCCTGAAACCACACTTACGTGACTAATTGCCTCGAAATTTCGTACAAACATATTAATCTCAACCTGCTGTCAAAACTTCATGCAGTTAGACCCAACTGTTCTCGATTTACAAGCAAAAGCCTGAAACTTCGCACTTGTAAGTTTAGAAAATACCAGAGTAAAAACAAAAAAACACACGTCGGTGCTGTTGTGTATACTACAGTACATTAGTATTAATGAACTTAAACCTATAGATTACGAAGTTACTACAGTACTACTAGCATTGATAAAATTGAATGTATAGATTACAAAGGTACTGGAAACAATTCAAAAATGCTAATTGTCTTACCGATGAGTCTCTCTTTGATTTCTTCTTCTCTGAAAATTAAATAAATAAATAAAAATAAATAAATAAATAGCAATAAAACATACTAAAAATCAAATCTTTTATTGTACTCGCTGTATTAAGCTGAAGTGTGTAAAATATTGGCAAGGCCCATCTGTATGTCATTGTGCCTCCAGGCGCCATGGTCCTCCTTTTGAAGAAATGTCACAGCAGCAGTGAGTCGTTGGCAACAACGTGTCTGATTTGACCAGCCCAAATTTGAACCTCTGACTTCCTGTTCCAAAGACCAAAGCGTTACCACTCGTTCAACTGGCCAATACATATCAATAATAATTTGACTAAAACCAACAGGATGTTTAAATAAAACAGAGTGTAGTGTAACATAAGTGACTATTGCAGCATAACTGACCACTCAACGAGCTAATGCTTCGAGTGGCATAGAATGATTGCCAATGAATTGATAGCAGCTGGCTTAGTTGTATCGTATTTTGAAATGTAAACAAATTTTTAACCAGATACATTTTTTAGCTTTTAAACTTGCTGTTTATGCTCATTAATGGAGTTAAATGAAAGAAAACTGGAGTTAAATGAAACCAAGAAATCTTATCAATAAACTTCTCTCTTTCATTGCCAATAATAAACTAGTGGTTAAGATTGAACCACCAACCCCTCAAGGTATTCTAATTACGATTCATCACGTATTTACTTTCTTTCAGTCATACAAATTCTTTTTCAAGAGCATCAACTGTACAGGGCATTCATACAAGATTTTTCCTTTCTACCCAAACAGACAGTATGTTGAAAGCAGAACTTCAAATAATTAGTTTACATTCAACAACAGGTATTGACTAGAATACGACATCGCAAGCGATATTCGGAGACTTTGCATAAGTATCTAACTTTACTAAACTTAAGAACTTCATAGCTGTGGTAAGCGAGTTTATGGTTGTTGATAATCAGATCTGGAAAACATACTTTCAAATTTCATTATGTTTCATTAACTTGATCAGGCTTGTGGACAATGGCTTACAAAATTTAAATGTCAAGAAAAGGTATGCAAAAAATGCCAACCAAAATTTTACAACTCTGCTTTAGTTCTCGTTTCAACTTTTAAGGTGTATGTTGCATTTTCACTTAGCAGTGCAATAGTTAAAACTGCGATTACAAATAAAACCCTTGTTAAAACAATTATTTTGACAGTAATCTTTCACTCCGATTAAAGCAACAACAACGACAGCAACTAAACTTGTTGATTTGAAAATGTAAATGCGATTTTCGGATTTTGTACCTTACATATTCTTGACGATAAATTTGACACACTATCCTAAATACCAAATCTACACCCTCAACAAGCCAAAAGCAATATTTTTTTAAAGATTTTTATATATGCACATATACGAACACTTCCACTGATTTTTATCAAAACTGAACAACTAAATCAAAACAATGACTGCCTCAGCAATTAACATGGAAAAAGATAGGTATGCAAACAAAATTTAGTTCTAAACAAAAAAATCAAATTCTTATAAATTTCTCAAAGTTTAAAGGTCTCAAAAAGTTATCAAAAATAATGAAGTAACGTCAATCTAAAAGCTATTCAGAGTTCCTAACAGTTTTTCACTTTATTAAAAGATAACATAGAACGATCTTTAAAATTCCAGCAACTTTTCAGCAAAAAAATTTTGTCATATTAGCCAAACTTAACACTAACCACGGCCAGGAATAAGCATGCATTTTACAGCTATAGCTATTCTGAGAACGTTACTTAGCAGGGCAAACAAACGGCCAACATATTGGATAATGTGCAGTATATTGCATTACATCCATTTTTTAGCACGAAAGCTTTCTACATAAAATTGTTCAACAACTTTGAAGAGCAAGTAGAAGATTTTTTCAACTCGTCCATCCAGCTAAAATCTATCCAAGCCATTACGCTCAAGTACTTATACATCTTCAATGTTGGAGTAATCCCATAAGTTTGACTCTTTGACTTTTCAGTAATAGCAATTCATTGTGAAAATTCATCTTATCATTTGAAGATCCTTTTGAGGGCTAATTGTCCAACACGGTATTGCCAACTTTGGCATGTTGATCTTTCTCTTATATCAGCATACTTGTACTCTTAAAATTTGATATGTCTAGCTGGAATACTTCGTAATACAGATTTAAAAATTTTAAGGGGCCAATTTTGCATGGTCTACTCAATGTGGCCAAGTAAATTTTGTTATCTTTAATCTTATATTCTTCTTAACCTATTAAATAGATTAAATTTCTTTAGCTTTCGCAGTTAATGGGGGAGGTGTCAACATAATTGGAGGATCTCTATAGTGTAACATCCTCAAATTTTTTCATATTTTTTCCTATCTTGAAGATTTCATTTGTTGAGCTTGAATTGTTAAACATTTTGAAGGACCCGTTGGAGGAGGACTAGCCAATGGTAGCACCTGAAATTAGTCATATTTTATTTCCTATTCTGATTTTATCTTTTTTTTATATTTACCTATTCTGAAAGTTTCATGTGTCTAACTTGAATGACTAAAAAGTTTGAATTTTGAAGGACCCCCCAATTTTGTCAAATTTTATCTTTTCTTCAAACTTGTTTGCCTATTGTGAAGTTTTTATGAGCCTAGCTTAAGCAATAAAAAAATTTGAATTTTGGAGTCTTCGTTTGAGGGGGACCCCCATTGTGGTACCCTCAAATTTCGTCAAATTTCATCTTTTCTTCACATTTTCCTATTTTGAAAATCTCATCAGTCTAGCGTCAGTGGTTCAAGTTTCAATTTTGGCGTCCTTGTTTGAGGGAGATCCCTTCATTTTGATACCTCCAAATTTTGTCAAATTCTATCTTTTCTTCATATTTGCCTATCCTAAAAGTTTCCTGTGTCTAACGAAAGTGTTTAATAAAAAGTTTGAATTTTCGTGGTCTTGTTTTAGGGAGACACCCTCATTTTGGTATTCGCCAAAATTGTCATACTTTATCTTTAACTTATATTTATCTATTCTGAAAATTCATCTGTCTAGCATGAGTGGTTAAAAACTTTGATTTTGGTGGCCCTGTTTGAGAGGGACCCCCTTACTTTCATACCCCAAAAATATTGTCAAATTTTATCTGTCCTTCATATTTGCCAACGCCGAAAATTTCACGTGTCTAGCGTGTGTGGTTGAAAGTTTGAATTTTGGCAGCTTCGAGACCTTGCATTTTGGTACCTCTAAATTTTGTCAAATTTAGCTTTCCTTTATATTTACTTACCTTAACACTTTTATATGTCCAGCTTATAAGTTTGAATTTGGAGGCTCCGTTTGAGGGGACCCCCATTTAGAAACCCCAATTTTTGGTAGGTCTAGTTTAATTTTAGTAACTACTCATTCTGAAAATTTGATGCATCTAGCTCTAATGGTTTAAAATTTTGGCGGCTTCGTTTAAGGGAGACCCCCCATTTTAAAACAACCTAATTTTGTCAAAGTTTAGCTTTTCTTCATATTTGCCTACCCGAAAAATTTGATGAGTGTACTGTCAAGCGAGAATGGCTAAAAAGTTACAATTTTGGAGGCCTCTTTGGGGGACCCCCATTTTGGTACCCTTATTTTTTTCAAATTTTATCTTCCTTTTATATTTATTTACTCCAAAAATTTCATGTGTCTAGCTTAAATGGTTACAAACTACAAATCTTAAAGAGCTCATGTGGGGGAAAAACCCCCATTGTGGTACCTCCAATTTTCGTTAGGTTTACTTTATTTAATATCTACCCATTTCGAAAATTTGATCCTTGTAGCTGTAACACTTCAAAAGTTTAGAGGACCCGAATAAGGAGGATTCCCAATTTGGCCCTTCCATTTCAGTCGCACAAAAGTCCTCCCTAATATCTTTAATCACTTAAACTTTACAAAGAGAGCGTTCAGTGGTATAAAAGTAAATGGCATGGGAATGAAAAAAAAAGAAAACTAGCATTCAATTTGGGGTAAACAAACATAACCAGAAGAAAGGTGGGTGATAGTGTGCTTTTATTTTTCGTTTTCTCATCACAAACCATGTTTTATCAATATCAGTAATTACCAAAATATATTGGTTCAAATTCATCGACTTTTTGCCCATTTTCGACATGTAAAATTTTGGTCACTTGACCCGGGCAGCCCTGAACTCAGTTTGCATAAAGCACCTACATTGTTTTGAAGTTTCAGATTCGAACGTCAAGTGGTTTCTCAGTTATAAGCGAATTAATAAATTTTCAAGCCAAAAATTACAGTTTTTTATGTGTTTTGGTGTCTCAGTTCACGATCGCGCGATCTAGCATCCCTGAAATTGACACTCATGTCCTTTTCATTAGTTCTTAACTTGAGTCCAAATTTCAACTTTCTAGGTTTTACCGTTTGCAAGTTATGAACAAATCAATCTTCATCTGCCAAAATTTGCAAACAAAAACAAAGGTACTATGCATTCGCACGAATTCCCAAATATAGATACTTTTCGACCACAAGTCTTAATAGGATTTTTTAGTCTTCAAGTCAACAACCTCTTGATGTAGGCTTGCCATGTTTTTGAATAAAAAAAACGTAATTATCCGCTGTTTTAGGTCAGGCACGCAGCCAAAGTTTTTGTTCAAGGGGGGTCTTCAATTAAAAAATTAAATGGATTGTGGCATGCTTTTTTGGGTTTAATAGAATGTAGGCATTAAACAACTCAAGCTGCACATCAACTGAATACGCTATTCAGTTCCTTGCTCGTAATTTTATCTTAAAAAACTGAAAAAAGTAAAACTGGCTATAAAAAATTAAAAAAAAGACATCGGACACTGGACAGCCCACGTTTTAAAACAGTGACCACAGTAAATAAATACATTAAGTGTTGAGAATTCAAAATCCAATTATAAAACGTATAAAGGAAACCTCAACTACAATCAAGTAGATTCGGTAGTCAAGAAACAAAAACTTGCATAATAATTGCCATGATCACCAACAAGAGATCAATCACACTCAGACGAAAGGCAGGCAACAGAAGACAAGAGTTATTTTGTGACTTTTTAGGAAATAGTGAACTGCTGAGATTGATTTTTTGTATCTCAAATGTACTGTTACTGCATTAGTAAAGCGTAATATTGCACAATAAAACCAAACTAAATATCATTGCACTTTTTTTGTCGAGATCCACTTTTCCATACAGTTCTCTTTGATTTTCGCTGGCTGTTGGAATAGATGAATTGTCAGAATGTTTTTGACCTACATATGAAAATGGTCCAGCATTAAAATAGTAAATACTAAACTTGCTTTCAATTAACATATGACCAAGTATATGGTCAAACAAAAGAAATAGACCACTGAATGTATTTTACTTCAATTGTAAAAATGTCGAATTTGACTCTACATATGTCATAGTTCGAACAGCATCATGCGAGATACACTACTAGAGAAAAAATAAGAAAAAGAGAAGGATGCAGATCGTGCTGTATAACCTGAAAAAAAATTTAGGCAACAAATACACTAGCAAAAAAAAGCATTGCTTATTGCTTTGCATTAATGTTTTCAAGGCAAGCTTTTTACTGTGAACAACATAAATTCGCTTTTCGATTGCAGTTCACCATGTATCAAGAAGCGACTTTTTCTTCTCAGAAACAATTTATGGGAGAATTTTTGCTCCCTTTTCAAGTAAATAGGGTTAATTGTTGAGAATTAAGCAATATTTAGTAAAGAAACTAAAATATTTTTCGAAAGCAATAATATTTCAGACAATAACTAGAGCAAGTAGAAATTAACCATTAATCGTTCTTGTTGCTGTAGTCACAATAGATGGTTTTTGTAGTGATAGTACAACGCAACATCATAACCCTGTTCAAAGTTTTGATGAAATAAATGCAAACCAATATCTGAACATAAAAATAGAGATAGTACAGTGCGGTTCAAACTCAAACACTACAGCATTTAACAATCTGAAGTACTTTACCACATATTCGCTAAACTGCATTAAACAGTAACACAGCTAAGTAATGGTACAAAACGAAACCAAGTTTTTCACGTGAAGCCTGAAAGCGTCTGCGGCAACTTTTACCGATCAAGCAGATTGCGTGCAGAAATACGCGTGTCATTAAACTGCACGTATTTTGCTTTTTTTGCATTTACATCGAAAAAAATATCACACTATTTCCGCTGGTAAATACGCGTGATTGGTAAAAGCTGCCTAAGGAGGTTTAAAACGCATATGTTGAGCATTCAGAAGAGAGCAGAATTAAGCAAATGAGCAATAAAATCCCAACAATTTTACTTGGTATTGATAAAAAAATTCAACAACATTTAATCACAAATGCGGTGTTTTATCATAATATCATAACATCATGAAATCTTGTATCTAAAAAGGTTTTCAAATAAAGGTTTGCACGGCAACTGTGATTTTTTGCAATGAAATGTGCAAAGTCTATGTAAAACTGCTAAATGCCTGCATTAAAGGAACAGTACTTCAGTTTGTTTGATAGTTCTGCTAAATACTTCTTGAACCTTTCCGCTCCAGCAATAATTAGCCATGCAAAAGAAAATATACCTGGCTTTCCTTTCTTTTTCTTTTGCGCCCGATCTACGATACCATATGCAACGTCAGCACTGCTTATTGCTGAAACTTTTGAAGCTGAAAGAAAATTTATTTCTGAACAATGGGTCAATAATGAAAAACTATAACTGACAAGAATCGATCATGATATAAACGTGCGGCAAATTAAAACGTCATTATGAGGTGTGTTTGAAAAGTAACAGGACTGTGCACACTGCACGAACAACTTTTATTGCAGAGAAAAAAGCATTGCTTTCTATCATGTCACAATGTCTTATGATTTCGAAAACCAAATTTCAGCATTTTGTGACAACTACATTCTTTTTCGCACGTTTTTCCGTCAAGGCACTTTTCTTGTGACCGTTTTGAGAAAATTTGATAAAATTAAGAATATTTGGCTTTTTTTTCTTTGGTGCGAACGATGAACGTCGAACAACAAATCAACCTGAAATTTCTTGTCCATCTGGAAAAAACTCCGACTGAAGCACTAAAGTTGCTTCAAGAAGTCTATGGTGATGATATAATGTCAAGAACTCGTCTTTTTGAGTGGCACAGGAGGTTCAAAGAGGGAAGAGAAGAGGTGAAAGATAATCACAGAAGTGGGAGGCCATCCACAAGCAGAACAGATGAAAATGTTGAGCATGTGAGACAAAAGGCGCGAAGCGATCGCCGTCTTACTGTTAGAATGATAGCAGATGAGCTGGGTATGAATAGTGGCAGGGTATGGAGAATCATTACGGAAGATCTGGGGATGAGGAAGTTCTGTGCAAAAATGGTACCAAGGTTGCTGAATGGAGGACAAAACGAGCGGCGTGTGCAATGGTGTCAAGACATTTTGGAGCTACTCGAAACTGAACCCAACTTGCTGAAAAGAGTTGTTGCTGGTGATGAGTCATGGATATTCGAGTTTGATCCACTTACCAAACGGCAGAGCCTTGAATGGATGAGCGCATCGTCACCAAGACCCAAAATGTCAAGGGTGTTCAAGTCCACAATAAAGGTGATGCTGGTTGCTTTTTTTGATGCCCATGGAACTGTCCATGCAGAATTCTTGCCACAAGGCCAAACTATTAATCAGCACATCTACAAAAACATCTTGCGACGTCTGATGCGCTCAGTGACGAAGAAAAGACGAGAATAATGGAAAATGAGGTCAAGGCTGCTTTATCATGACAATGCTCCAGCTCATAATGCCGTGGAAATTCGGCAGTTTCTTGCCAAAAATAACGTTGCTGTACTGGAGCAACCACCCTACTTTACAGATCTGGCCCCTTGTGACTTCTTTTTGTTTCCCAAACTCAAGAAAGTCATCAAAGTAACTCGTTTTCAAGATTAAGAAGCCATTAAAACAGTCGTGATGAGAGAGCTATGAGCGATCCTGAAGGAATCCTTCCTAGAGTGCGTGGGAACGTGGAAGAGGAAATTGAAAAAGTGCATTCGAGCACAAGGAGATTACTTTGAAGGCGACATGTTGTAAAATTTACTTGTCAAATAAAATAAAATATTTATAGACCCAGTCCCAATACTTTTCAAACATACCTCATATGCTTTCAAAACAGCCTCTTTTTAACAAGCCCAAGCAGTTTGCCTACTGTGGTGGCTTAGTCACAAGAAGACTAGTCATGTTAACAGAACGCTGGAAAGAACATTCTTGTATTGTAGTGGTTAGATAGAAAATAAAAAGCATTGTTGATTTTGTACTACACATGAACGATTGCTGTAACATAGTGTAACGTTTAATTCTGCTTTAGCACATGCAAGCATGTTTTTAAAAAATGGTTTCGCTTCAAAAAAAATTGACACAGGAAGCTGCTCGATTCGATGATCCTATCTCAGTTTTCAACGTCTTCAGATTGTTTTGAAAAAGAGCAGCACAATTCATACTGTAATTTTGGTTTTGGGCAGATTTCTTACAAAGTTATGTTTGAATAAACAAATGGACAAGATATGCTAAGCATTAATTTCTTTTTTTTGCTTTTAATTACAAGGAGAAAACAGAAAAAATTTCAGGGACACATGGTATGACCATTTCTGAGAATGTCATAGTGGTATCAGGCAGATTATGCTGAAATAAGTTTAAAACTACCCAAATCTGTTAAACCATTTCTATGGTTCCAAAATTAGAAATTCAGTATTATTTTGCAAAGATCAAAAATAAATCTAGGCCTACTAGCATATCTACATTACCGGAAAAAAGTGACGATCTTTTCATCTCATAAATTTATTTACGAAGTTATGCACTTTACCAAAACATTGTAATAAGTTTGCAAAAATTCTTTTAAGCTGATGTAATAAAATTAATCTTTTTTTTCAGTTTTATTATTATCGACGTCATCAAAAAATTCTGAGGTTGTCAGTAACTTGATCACAACGACATCAAAATAATTTTTACCAAATACAAAAATAAATATTTTGATGTTAATTTAGTCATTTCTTTAAAGCTATTTAGCCAGCCGAAGATAGCAGTGACGACAAAAACACCTTTTGCAGCATGGTCAGGTTTTCACACATTAAACATCTTTTTTACTATATTTACAACAAGATGTAATGATCATTAGTAGAAATATGCTGGGATATGAATCCTTAGCTCCTGAAAAACTGTATTGTTTGGTACAGGTATACCAAAAATAACCATGAAACGTCATGTGGCTTGTTGCATGTACCACGATCACAGAAGCAACTCGTGCCAGTGCACCACAAAATTTTAGACTGAGGGCTGGAGATTGCATAATCCAGCATAGAAAAAAACTTTGCAAAGTGGAAAACAAAATTTTTTTACTGAAGAAAAAAAACAATACTCGTAAATCAACCTTTTTTGCAAAATTCTTTTGTTTGAAAAATGTTTTTCGGGGATTGGGGAAAAACATTTATTTTTAAAATTTTTTAGAGCTTCAGCGCACAATAATAGTCTTGGCACATCATTGTTCAGCGCATAAACGTCCAGGCTAGTTTGGTTTTGATTTTTGTGGCCACGCAGAGAGGGAGCCCTTATATCAAGAATAAACTCATGGCAATATAAGAGTCCATTGGTTTTTCACCGGTCCTTTTAAGAAATATCTCAAGTGAAAAATCGATTATTCTCTGTAAAGCCTCTGCTACTGTGCAAGCAATTAAGGTTTAGCCAAGAGGTGGCTGGGAAATGCTCTTGGTCTAGATGTGCTGAAGGCTGCTGATAAGAGCTAAAAGCTCAAAACAGTGTTGTTTAGCTCTGTGCATGATTAACTCGAGCTGCTTGCAGCTGCAGCAGGGTTGGTGGTTAAACTTGCAACCTAACTGCCAGTGGAAGTCGCTCCGATTTCCCAACAGTCGATCGTCAGTCATGATGGACGTCAAGGTTTTTGAGTTAATATACGTTTTGAACTTCATTTCATATTCTTACAATGTAATGGTTTTGTATTCTTATAACCGAAACTGCTAAAATGACCTCATGATTTTTAAGCCTAATTTTGCTCCTAATATGTTGAACTATCTACAATAATTTTAATATTTTGTATAAAGCAAAATCACGCAAAAACTGTAATGTTTGACTCATGTTCGTCAATATTTAAGAAAGTTCAAATAAAAAATCGAACTTTGTTGTAATCAAAAATGGCACAATAATAAAGTAGACTTAAAGACATTACTTGTAAAAACATGTATTTTCGAGCTACTGCATTAAACACAGCAAGGATTTACAGTTATCAGTTGTTGTGTATCACGTCGTCTTGGTCAATCTTTATGTCTTCATAATCTCAACTTTAATTAACACGCAGGGTGTGACGATTAATCGATAAGTATTGGCAATTTTTTGGGAATTGGCATCTGCAAAATTGGGCAGTTACTTACCAATTCTTCAAATACAACCTTGGTAATTTTTCCCGATCAGATCATTTTGAATTTGAGTTTTTTTACCAACCAAAACCAATTTTTATTTGGGGTGTAACAATTGAGTGGCAAGTATTTGGCAATTCTTTGGAAATTGGCATCAGCAAAATTTAGCCATTACTTACAGACTCTTTTAACACAACCTTGATAATTTTTCCCGATCAGATCATTTTGAATTTGTGTTGTTTTATCAACCAAAAACAGTTTTCATTAGGAAGAAACTAATTTACAGAAAATTTTTTACCAAGTTTTTTATTAATTTTGACACAAATTAAACCCTAACTCAAATTTTAACCCTAATACTAATCCAAACCCTAACTCAAAGCCCTTAATCTTCACCCTTAAACAAGCAAATGAAAACTGCACGACAGAATATTTTTCATTCTCATTTGATTCTTTTTAATCTAAAACTTTCCAGTAAAATAGTCAATACCTTTCCTTTCTATAAAAGTGTTTACACAAGTGAAGTGAAGAAAAAGACATATAATTGTGAGAAAAGGAAAGAGACAAAGAAGGTTCTATTGCTTTGCAAGCACATTGATTATTGTTTTGCTCAGAAGCTATTTTTGCACATGATGTTTTGACCACAAAACAATTGCAGTGGTTTTGAATGCAGCAAACGGCAGTAATTGTAATTACATTTTATTCACCAACTTCCCTTGGCCAGGAGACAGCGAAGGGGCCTTTCGATCGTCGAGTCAAGCTGCACCTGCCCAACTGTCTACCACACACGGCGGAGCTTCACACTGTCCCTTTAATTGCTGAATGTCAAGCAAGAAGCTGTGAATACCAATTTTTATAGTCTTTGGTTTGACCTGACTGAGAATCAAACCGTATGTGCTAACGCCTGCTCATTGTTTGCGTAATCGGCAGCATGGGAGAATGGGCAAAGGCATCATTTCAATGACGACTCTGATCGCACGATCTGGGTTCAACCCGCACCTTGCTCGTATTGTTGTGTCCTTGGAGAAGACGCTTTACGATGATTATCTCTGCTTGGTGGCTTCGAACAAGCAGCAAATTCAGTGGACAAGAATTGGAAAAAATAAAATCTTTGGAAATTCCTAAGCAGGTGCGGATTCCTCAAAGCACGAAGTAGTCAATGCAATGAAAAGTGTGCATATAGTCCAACAAATAGTTAGCATCTGATGCTGTTCGGTGACAGAATATATATGCACAACAACAACAAGGGCCATTTTTAATTCTAACGCAGATACACCATAGTCTGTCTCTCTATATTCAGAAAGAAAATTGTTGATAGTCAATCTTCTGAAATGGTGCTTGATGATATACAGAAGTAAAATCAGAACAAAATACAACTACAAAAATCACAGTAAAAAGTTAAAAGCACAACAGTCTGTTTTGTCGTAAGGACTGAGTAGATCAGTGGTTCTCAAACTGTGTGCCACGGCACACTAGTGTGCCCCGAAAGATTTCCAGGCGTGCTGCCCAGTTTTTTTGCAATTTTGGAAAATATGCAAGTATTTCAATTTGGCTCTTAGTTGTAATTACTGTTTTTGTAAACGTTTTAATGTAGTCTATATGTATTATTTTTCATCATGTTTCAAAATGTTTGTTAAAATTGGAACTGTAGTTACTGGTAGCCCAGTTTGTAGTTCCAAGACTCAACTCAATATTTATTGCGTCAAACTCACATGCACTTATCACTCATAATTATTATTTGTGTAAACGTTGTCATGTAATAGTTATTGAATATATTTTTCATAATTTTTCATCTGGTTTCAAAAAGTTTAGGATAAGATTACGTTGTTGTTATTGGTAGTCTAGCTATAGCAAGTCTTCAAAATCTTTGATCAAGTTGAATTTTCTACCAAAGAAGAAGAGCACCTCATAGAGTTACTAAATGACCTATTTTTTCAAGCATTGTTTCTAAAAAAAAACTTGGACGAGTTTTGGCAATCTGTTTACAAATCTCATCCAATGATCGGTGCCAAAGCTATCAAAACAACGCTGCCATTTGCATCTTCATGGTTCTGCGAGTATGGATTTTTCTGCTTTGACTGAAATTGAAAGCAAAAAATGAAAAAGACTTCATGTTATTGACTATATGAAATGTGAGCAGCAGCGTAGCAAGGGGGAAGGGGTACAGCATCCACATTGGCTTGTCGACCAAAACGCAGCTTAAAAAAAAATACCACATTTTAAGCACTACTGAGAGCGTTTTTTTTGCACTGAAATGGACTAAAAAGTAATTTAAAGCATCTTTTGCAACGTATATTCTTGAAAAGGGGCTGGCTGATTTGTCAAAAACAAAACTCACAAATCAACAAAAACTTTGAAAAATGGCCCATAATAAGCAATCAAATTTGATCGCTAGTGTAAAAATGAAGAACATAGATGTCATCAATACATCTAACTTCGGAATAGGGGAAGGGAGCTATTCAGTATTAGTTAATTACCAATCACCTCTCTCAAATATATTTCCATTAGCCCCAAACAATTATTTTTCTCCATAAAATACAGGCAAAATAGATTACTCCGTGTTGAACTTTATTGAACTATAGGATTTTATGATTTACCAGCATGTAAGCAAAAGAACTAAAATTTTACCATTAACCACCTCCCACATAGCCCATTTATGCAACTAGTTTAATCATGTTTGCACTGCCAATTTCTATGCCACGTTTTACAAGCATTATTTTTTATCAAAATAGTCCTAAAATTAAGTTGTTTTTGCAAAAAAAACACAAAATTTTCAACACAAAATTCTGGCTATGCACCTGAAAGCGAGTTTGTTTGACAATGACGAGACCTCGTTTTGACCTTATTTGTTCCCAAAAACAAGCTTGTCCATCGCATTAAAGTTTGCCGAATAAAGTTAATTTTTTTAATTTTTTTTAGTTAGTGTACCATGAATTTTTTTAAAGCTTTTTAGTGTGCGGCAGCATAAAAAAGTTTGAGAACCACTGGAGTAGATGCTACTGTAATTTTACTCAAAATCAATTCGATATATTTAGAGAGATTATGGTAATACTTAAAATAAACATTAATTTTGTTCAGCATAATATATTTAACTTGATCAAAGAATTGGAATCAGCATCGACGTCAGTAAAAATTTAGGAATCGCTATATATTTCCCTAATTAACGCAGGCTAATTTTTAAAAACATCTTACCTTGTTCCAATGAAACATAAAGTTCATTTTGTCGTTCTTCTTTCACATTTGCTGAAATCATTATATGGAGTTAACAATATGTAGAAGATTTTAATCCTTCAATTGATAAAAAAAGCCACTGTTAAACGAAGACTAAAAACAAAATCAACGAGGGTATTTCAAGTTAGACGTATTACATTAAGACTAAATTGGCATTGACTCTTTTTTGACCCAGCCGTTTCAAAGATATTCTACTTCAAACACGAGGTAGGAGCATCTAATGTTAAAAATTTTATTAAGTTTTATAGGCAACCCTGACACTGATAGCCTCAGCGTCATAGTGACGCCTTCTTAGTTCTAACAGAAAGCAACGCTACAATTAGGCTACTGCATTGAGTCGTTTCGCTGCGTACTAACCAGTTTGATCTTGTCAGCACAACAAATCCGAGCTGGTAAAATGAATAGACTATTTGAAAACCTAGCGATCTCAGTAAAAATTAAGCTGTCAGATACATTTCAGGCTAGCAATAAGGCTTGTATTGGTAGGCTAAAAATACAAACTTATACCTGATAATAAGAATAAGACTACCAGTATTTGTTGTATTTGCTTACAGTATTTTGTGACCCTAAAACAAACTTTTCCATCTAAGTTGAAAACAATGGTTTCCTACTTTAATAACTCTACTAGACTTACTTTCGCCCGTTCTTAGACGTTTGCTGTCAAGGCTACCGTACCGTCTACTCTTTTTTCCAGCTGGAATCTTTTCTTCTGACAAGATCTAACTGATTACCGCGCAGCAAAACGACTAAATGCAGTAGTCTAATAGCCGCCTTGGTTAGGTTAGAACTGGGATGGCATCGCTTATGACATTTTCGACTATGAATGTCGGGGTAGCAAATAAAACTTATTGAAATTTAGAACATTACAGGACCCTACATCGTGCTTGATGTAGAATATCTCCGAAATGGCTGGGTCAAGAAGGATGGATTTAACGCCAATTTAGTCTCATGTGATTGAACTAACTTTAGTTACCCCCATTGATTTTGCCTTTAGTCCTTGTTTTAGTGTAAAATGAAAATAGCATTGAAGTAAGAGCATGAAAATATTACAACTCAACGACAATCATGAAGTGGTCAAGGGCTTTTAAGCATTTTCAATTAAGGATGGGACAATTCACTAAATGCCAAACTTTTAGGCATAAAAGCCATTTTTAAATGTTTGCAAAAATTCTTTACTAGTGTTATGTTTTTTCTTAATTTAAACATATGTTGTTTTTTTTTTGATAATTTAATGTTACAATAATCACACCAAATAAGCACAGCATACTGCACTGAATAATTAATTTTCAAATAATGAAGTACACAATTATTTATAAAACAAAAATAGGATGTTCATCAAGTTAACTGCGAAGAGGTGGAATTATCCAAGTGGTTTTCTGAAAAAAATTGGCGCTAACGCAGTCGTCGATGTTGATTGCTATTATCTAATCGAGCTTTAACGATTTGCCGCATCAAAATTCCTAACTTTGCAAAATTCAATTCGAGAGTGATTTGCACGAGACAAAGTTTGTCTGAGACGCCATTTGGTATTATGCAAATGTATTTTGCGATATTTTCGTTGAAATTCACAAGTAAATTTAGGACAAAAAATGGTCGTGGTAAAGCATCCCAAAGCTCCATTTACACAGGCAACTTTTTTGCCACGCGATTCAAAGATTTTTTCCGCATAAAAATCTCTCTCGCAGACTAGTTATTACCACATGAGACGAGATTCACTTGTCGCGGTTGCAACAATCGCCGCCGTTTGTATCACATGTGATTTGCAAAGCTGATCATATTTTGCACGACTCAATACAAGAATCGCTCTTGCCCATAATCACTTATATGAGGGTAATTTCAATGTTTCAAGAGTCTAAGGACAAAGTAGTGCTCGTGTAAACAGCAATGGTAAGCAATTTAAGAGTTGTTCTGGCGTAAAGCAATTCATGAATGCTTTGCGAGTCGCTGGCTGCAGTTATCTTAAAATTTACTTCAAAAACCATAGTGTTTGTAGTACGAAACAGTCTGTAGTGCTTTTACCGTATTTTATTGTGCTTTTGATACTAAATTTACTTCATATTAGTTTAAAACGCAAATAGAATAAATTTTTTCTGGATGATGGCACTGGTCTACTGTAGATACGACAATCAAGTGCAGATAACTGTGAAGCCAATCAAGCAGAATTTTAACCCATTACAAACTGAGTCGTACACTGTAAGCAATCAATTTTGTTATTGCTAATATTCTGGTGAGGAAGAAATAAAAGTTAAAACCAGAGGTGGAGTCCTCGAGAACACATTTTTAAGTCCTTGGCCTTGAAGCCTACAAGTCCTCAAAAATGCCCTGTCCTCAGCTTGAGGACAGCACTATTTATTTGATTCGTTGAAAATGGGCAATGGCCATGACCTTCTTTTCACTTCATCTTGGAAAATGGCAGAAACCTAGCGAAAATTACGAGGACCTTTTTTTTTTCCTTGAGAAGTCGGTCCTTGACCTTGGATTTTTTTTGTGTCCTTGGCCTCAAAGGTTGTGTCCTCAACTCTATCTCTGGTTAAAACTCTTGAAAACCCTAGAATAGCTAAGGCATTGAATTTCAAATAATGGCATTTGGATGATTTATTTTGGAAAAGGAGGCGCAGTTTGGCTCACACCCTATGCTCACTCGTTGGGTCTAGCATCTTGCATAAAAGCACCATCCACTAATTTTGTTGGCTAAAAACATTTTAGCGTTTGCTTTCTCTTCTGAACCCAGATTGCTAGTAGCCTTCCGGTATCTTTTACAGTTAAAATAACCACAGTTATGCGCAAAAACACAACACCGACTGCACCGTTTTGAACTGTAATTAAGCATTAATTTCATGAAAATGCTGCTTCTAATTAAACCATGCTCTAAATTGAGTGGCAACTTTCTTAAATCAGTGGTTTTATGGCGCTTTAAAACTGGAATATTGCTAGAAGTGAGTTTTGACCTTAAGTCACTGACGAGTTTTTGCACTGTTTATAATAATTCAACCTCTGCACTACGGTATTCTTTCACTTTTTTTTACAACAACCAATAGATTTTGAATTGATGTTGGCTTTTCTTAATTTTTTGCCATTTTCAGCTGCATTTGTTCTTAAATTTTGAGAGCATTTGAGCATCGAAGTCAGTTTATCATGAATGCAATCGAGGTATAATTGGAATAACGGGTAATTGACTCATGTTCAACACTCTTGATGATGTGTTCCATATCTTGAAGCATTTTACCATTCCAACAAAATAAAACCAAAAAAATCTCAGTGCTGTATCCAGAAGCAAATTGAACAGCAGTCTGTTTCAGATTCTTTAATTGTTACACTTTTAACAACCTATAATTCTGCTAAAGCTCTATGTTCTGCTGTTGGATGCTGGCTGACTTGGACATGTCAATTAGAGTGGAGGGAATAATAAAAATTTTTGAATTTAAAAAAGTGGTCTTCATGTCTGGCCCCAAATACCATATGATATACGTACTTCTATCACAATTTTGAGTTCTTGCACCCTCTAGTGGTCATGCAATTTGATCGAATGGGCTTAGAATAGCCAATTTTGCCATATCTCACTAACCACATATGCTAGAAAGCTAGTTTTTAGCTTAAAACTTGCAGAAACAGCACATTTATTACTCCATTAAAAAGAACTTTGCCATAAAAACGTACAGAAAAAAAGTTACAGCCAAATTATTGATTACAGATTTACTGATTATTGATGAGTTTTCAGTGCTCAACTTCAAACACATTGCACTTCACGTTGTCATTGAAAATAAGCCAGATGAAGTCTAAATTTATGCATATTTGTACTTTTAGTGTGCCATGCTGCCTTATCAGCTTAAAATAGTTTCTTTAATGGCAATTAGCTTTACACAACTGGGCAATGTCCAGCATAGTATAGTAACAAATATTGATGTTATTGCATCATCCAGTACTGGTTGGCTCTTGCATCATCATTTTATTTATGCTAAACTTGAGAAATTATATCTAGTTGATTCAAAAAAGTTTAGATTGTTCAGTTAATTCAAAAGCACTGAAAGATGCAAAAAAACAAAATTAGAAAAAATGAGAATTAAAAAAGCAATTAGTAATTAGAAAAGCTACAGTAATAAAAGGAAAAAATTTGCCAATATATTTAATGAACAATTTGATACCATTGTTTATTGTATTGCAAACACAATATATACTGTACTTGCTGGCATAAATTTTGTTATTTCTGAAGCGGCATGCTAACTAAAAAAGATCTAAGTCTAATGTTGTAAAAAGTTGTGAGATGGAGAAATTTTTCAAGCTTCTGATAATTTTCCTCAAGACAAGTGATTTGAAAGCTTGCTCAACTCAGTTCAACTTTAAGCACTTCAGGAAGTTGGATACAGCTCGAATTGTTGCAAAAGAACAGATGGATTTGGTGTAAAGTTTATTCCATTCATGAGCTGAGTATTGCACAAAGAATCCATCAACTACTGCCTAACTTCAGTGGTTTACCTAGATATTCGAAAAAATCTAAATCATCACATCGATACAAAGAGCTTAAAACTAATTTCTTGCACGATGCTGATAAACTTTTGGATATTTTTTGCTATGATAATAAACAAACTAAGCCACACGAAATTATACATGGCTTGAGAATAACATTTAATGATCATGCTTTTTTTGGAGATCAAAAAGCAGAATCCAAGGCCACATGTTTGGCAGAAATATCAAAACTTTCAAAAATTTCTCCACCATACAACTTTTCACAAGTAACATTAAACTTAAATCTTTTCTTAGTTAGCATGCTGCTTCAGAAACAGCGAAATTTATGCCATCACGTACAGTATATACTGTATCTAAAATGCAATAAACAATGGTATCAAATTGTTCATTAAGTATATTGCCGAATTTTCTTCCTCTTAGAACCATAACTTTTTTAAATTACTAATTGTGTTTTTAATTCTCATTTTTCTAATTTTGTACTTATGCATCTTTTAGTGCTTTTGAATTGAAATATAATTCCTGAAGTTCAGCATAAATAAAATGATGATGTAAGAGCCAACCAGTACTGGATGATGCAATAACATAAAATTTTCAATATTTGTTACTATACTATGCTGGACATTGCCCAGTTGTGTAAAGCTAATTGCCATTAAAGAAACTATTTTAAGCTGATAAGGCAGCATTACACTTGCTGTAATATGCCGAAACATGTAACGATTTGGTGGGGTCCATCTCTGCGTCATTGCGCCCGGGCAACATAGCTTCTTTTGAAGAAATGTCGCAGCGGTGGCGAGCCATTGGCAACACTGTGTCCGATTTGACCGGCCCACGATTTGAACCTCAGACCTCCAGCTCCAGAGACAAACGTGTTACCGCTCGACCCCAAACAAGCTTTACTTGCCAAAGCAAATGGGAGAAGACCAGTAGGACAACCTAGAACTAGATGGACCGATTACATTGAGGATCTTGGATGGAACTGCTTGGGACTTCACCCAAGTAAAATGATGGAGGAGATGGAAGACTGTAAAATGTGGCGGCCTAAGCTCGAGCTGCTGCCTTCGCAACCCTCACGAAAAAGCAAGCAATGAAAAGAGAAAAAAAGATAAGGCAGCATGGCACACTAAAAGTACAAATATGCATAAATTTAGACTTCATCTGGCTTATTTTCAATGACAACATGAAGTGCAATGTGTTTGAAGTTGAGCACTGAAAACTCATCAATAATCAGTAAATCTGTAATCAATAATTTGGCTGTAACTTTTTTTCTGTACGTTTTTATGGCAAAGTTTTTTTTAATGGAGTAATAAATGTGCTGTTTCTGCAAAACTTTCTAGCATATGTGGTTAGTGAGATATGGCAAAATTGGCAATTTTAAGCCCATTCCATCAAATGGCACGACCACTAGAGGGTGCAAGAACTCAAAATTGTGATAGAAGTATATCATATGGTATTTGGAGCCAGACATGAAGACCACTTTTTTAAATTCAAAAATTTTTATTATTCCCTCCACCCTAATGTCAATTCAAACTTTTTCTTCTTTTTAACTACTGACAGCGATATTAGCTTTATTCTTAGTATTTATGCTTTTGGTTTCAGGTTTTTTTTTTGCTATTAAACATTCATTCTTTTTTTCTACTCTTTACTCCTCAACTCTTTTCAAAAAATTTTCCAGTTTTCACATCCTTTTTCGTGATGTCTTTTTTGACTTTTAATGTTGTAAATATTAGAAGTCTTCTGCTAATGTCAAGTTACTTGATGCACAATGCTTTTAGTTTCAACTTTCCAGATGCAGCACAATATATTTCTTTACAGCTTTCTAGAAACAGTTGTTTTGATTCTCGAGTTAACCTGGTTTTCCAAAGATATTAGTAAAGTATGGTTTGTATCATGTGATGCCAAGTCAACATCGATTTTTTCCATTGATCCTTCACTTGCAGGGTTCTCAGCAGCACATGCTGCATTATTTTGTTTCTTTTGTGTGCAGAAAGCGACCATATCTTATTAAAATTTTGAACATTTCTAAAGAAAAGAAAATTAAATTGTTTTCCTAAATAGTAGCATGATGCCTACCAATAGCATGTTGGCTTGGGAGCATATATGTTATACCTATTCAGCAATTGCTAAACCTAGGCACAGTAGGCATGGTATTGTCCAAAGCCAAAACACTATTTCTGTTGCCGTTTAGAACAATTGCAGAGAATTAAGATGAGAAAATAACAAGAATACAGTGCAAGAGATTATAAATAAGTTGATGCGTTAAATTCTGTCGAAATGACTTTTCAGTTTTCAACACCTACAATATTAGCTATTCCATCAGCGAACACTGTGAGAATCAATGAACATGTTCTAATACAACAATTATTCTTTAATGACAGTATAGCTTATTAAAAGCTACCATACATTATTACACAAATTCCATAACGCCTCTATGCAATGAGAATATCATTGAAAATTCAATAAAATTAGTAAAAAACATGTTTTCTTGATTTTATTTGGAAAATTGAGCAGTTAGACTGATACAGTCTATTGAGAGCAGATAGGAACTTGGGTATTCTGCATCTTTAGAAAACAAATTTGCATCTAGCATGAGTGGTTGCAGAGTTATGGCCATTTTTTGATTTTTGTCACGTTGCCGTGGAAACGCGTTTTGAGGAGGCGTAAAACAAAAATTTAATCAAAAAATTTTGGTGGTAAATTGAATTGATAGTTGAAACACAACTTTTCGGAGAGTTCCTAAGAATTGAAGTAAGTCACCAAAACTCGGTACAGTTCACGTCGAGACAGCGAAAGTGAACAAAAGTGTAAGTGAACAAAAAAGCGAAAAGTGAACAAAAGTGAAAGTGAACAAAAAAGCGAAAAGTGAACAAAAGCAAAAGCGAAAGTGAACAAAAGTGAACATTCAGACAGTGAAAGCGTCATTCACCAAGTTGCCTTGGCCAGGAGACAACAAAGGGGCCTTTTGGCCTTCGAGTCAAGCTGCCATCTGCCCACCTGTCCACTACACATGATGGAGACTTCACCTTGTCCCTTTAATTGCTCAAAGTCAAGCAGGGAAGCTGTGCATACCAATTTTAATAATCTCTGGTTTGACCGAATCAAAAATTGAACCTGCGTCTATCTTTTCAGAAGCAGATGCTCTATCCACTTGACCACTGATCGGTTTATTTTATAAGTTTAGTACTTTATTGCTTTTGATTCCATTGTTCGATTCGATACAATTTTTTTTCAAATAGTGGGTAAATTTGGTCAATCTACTTAAAATGTTTTTAAGCATGTACATTGTTGCTGCTATGCACCATAAACAAGAAAACTCAACTTTGGGGTAAATGGGGTAAAAAAATGGGTTGGTGAGGGGACCTTTTATGAAAAATTTTCCAAGATTGCTTTGAAATTTTCCATATGCACCAAAAAAAAAAACATCCACTGCTATTTGCAAGCAAGTTTTTTTTCTGTTTTCATTACCCTACTGTATACTTATCAAGCGATCTTCGAAAAATTGCAATGTCAATTTGCGCCACAAAGGTCCAAGAATAAGCGAAATGAAGGCTAGTAGACCAATGTTTACAACTGGATCACAAAATTAGCAAGTACGGTAGGCCTACTCAGGTACTGGGCCACTGGTAGTCATATCAATAGCCATGAGGTAGTAGCCCAGTAACAAATAGCCTTACTGCTAGGCTAAGACTAAATCATATTTGGCAACACTCGAATTTGCTCTGCTGACAAGATTAACCTGGTTAGCGCGATGCAAATGGCTCAGTGCAGTAGCTTAACACTGGCATTGCCTTAGGATAAAACTAAAAATGCATCGCCAATGCTTTCAACAACATAGTTGCTAATAATATTAAAATCAGAGAGCCCCTTACATCATGTTTGAAGGAGATTATTTCTGGAAAGGAAAAGTCATGAAGGGTGGAGTCAACGCCAGTCTAATACAATTGCTCTAACCTTAATTGCCCCCATTGAATTTGCCTGTACTCTTCGTTTATTATCTTGATTAAACTAGCATAGTAAGTATGAACAGGCTATAGGTAAACCACAGCTGAAACACTTGCAAGAATAATTTACAAAATTTTGTTTCATGACAACACAATAAGCAATATCAACGTTAGCCAAAAATGCTGCCTTGCTTTAAACAAGACTGAATATTTATGCTATTCATCGAATTAAGTTAACTTTTGAAAAAATTGAAGTTTTATTTCTGCAAAATAATCAAACGATCGCAGTACATACTTTGGTCATCGATTTTCTTTTTTTTCTGAGCCTTGTTGACTACACCATATGCAGAACTAACATCATTTGGAGAGTGTGAAATATTGGCTGAAAAAAATATTCAAAAATAAATCAAAACAATTTTTTTTGGTTTTAGTAACAAGCAGATCAGTATACTTTAATCTAGACGTTTAGAGCAGCAATAGTATGGTAGAAATAGCTTTTTCCCGAAAAAAATTCATAATGAACTGAAATTTGGCACGATGACTCAGGACCATGCGCTATGCCACCAAAAAAATCCACATGTTTTGGACATTAAATTTCCCCTTTTTCAGCCTTTAAAGTCTGCCATCTAGTGTCAAGAACCTTTACTATCCAACAGCCAATCCCAAAGTTGTAAAAGTGCCAAGTTTTGAATAGTACTTGGTTTTCAAGTTCAGGAGTAAAAAATTTACTTTGAAGTTGATGACGTCATAAACAAAAGTTTTCAGAAAAATGACGTATTGATGGCTCAAATTGTAAATAAGAATTAGGCTCTTGATTCCGAACCAAAAATTGCTTAAATCAAAGTGATGGCGTCACAAACATTTCTGATGACATCATTAGTCAGGAGTTTTAACTGTAAATTTGAAAGAATGTTTGCCTCAACAAAACATTGCAAAACTTTTTTTAAATTTAAACTTGGGAGAAATAATATTGTGAATTTAGTCGATTGAAAGTCAAAAACTGTGTTGTCAGTAAAACTCAAGTGTGATAATCACACAGATAAAACTTAAATCTCACAATCTGGGATAAAATAAAATAATGCATTTTGCAGATTAAGCAAAAAAGCTCTTGAATGTTGATCAAAAAGATCCCTCTCGCAGTTAAAGTTACTCTGCACTTTTAGTTTAAAACGCAAGCTTAACAAAGATAAAAAAAATTATTAAGGCTGTAAAATGTCAAATATCAGCGCGATTATTATAGACTACTTAAAAAAGTTTTGTTCAGATGTTATTTAAGAATCTTAGTTATTAGATAGGTTTTTGGTCAAGTATTATTTAGACTAATCAGATAAGTTTGTTCAGATGTTATTCTAATTGATTAGATAAGTTTAGTTCAAATGCTAGGCCTATTCTAGAATAGATTCATTAGATAAAAACTTATCTCCGGTTATGACTAGTGACGTAAAAGTTTTTTTGCCTTCGTTTTTTTGTTTTTTCCAAAACATGTTTTTTTTCAAAAAAAAAACAAAGCCTAAAAAAAAACAGTTTTTTTTAGAAAATCTTGTTGTAAGTGGATATACAAATTGTGCTATGCTTTTTGATGGCTTCCCACTGTAATCAAATGGTTCTTAATCTTCAAATCAAATCTTTTGCCCTTTTCAAATTGGAATCAGACTGCGATAAATTTCTCTCCAGTTAAAACTCTTTACATCCAGCATTACACTTCACTTTTGAAAAAGAAGCGAATCAATCTATGCCATTTCTAGATGTTTTTATAGAAAAGAGTGGTAACAATTTTTTAACTTCTATTTACAGGAAACCAACTTTCACCGGACAATATTTACGCTGGGATTCTTTTGGACCAACGAAACGGAAAACTAACTTAATTGGCACTCTCGTACATCGAGCTTTAAAAATCTGTTCTAAATCAAAACTTCAACAAGAGCTTGATCAAATTCATGCTATTCTGCTCAATAATGGTTATCCTGAATACATAATCAACACCAGCATTTCAAAGAAAATCTCTAAATTTAATTCAGCAAAGAAAGAAGGACCTCAAAAATGCCCCGTCTACCTTCGGCTCCCATGGATTGGCAAAGTGTCTCAAAAATTTGAAAAGCTTTCCAAATCAGCAGTTAATCAATGTTATGGAGCAGTAGATCCACGTGTCATTTTTTCTACTAAGAAGATTCTTCCTGCTGTCCATAAGGATGTCCTGCCCACCACACAACAAAGTATGATCGTGTATCAATACGTGTGCCACTGCGATTGTCGGTACGTGGGCCGTACAACCCAAAGACTGCAGGATAGAATCAATCAACATATCCCTAAAAGTATTAGAACCGGACACCAACAACAGAAATTCCAACCACAATGAAATTGCAAAAAGACTTCAACAGAAATTAACTGTGATTCGGCCATTGGACAACATCTTCTGCAAAACAAAACCTGTGCCAACAACTTCAACACCAACCAGTTTTCTATTCTGGCTAAAGCAAGAATGCAATTTCACCTATCTACACTGGAAGCAACATTCATTCGGATTCTAAAACCAGAATTGTGCAGGCAAAAGGAATTTGTTTATTCCCTTCAATTAATTCATTGATAATTCGAAAGCAAACAAAACTTAACAATTTAACAAATCAAAATCTGTTTTAGGTTTTATTTTAGATTCATCACAGGTCATCTATTGTGATGAAAGTTTGTTTTTCTTCTCAACACACAAGCGCTACTTCTGTACGCAAACGAAACGACACAAATCAACCAATCAGCGATGATTATTTGACCAATCAGCGATTTTCTCTGCTTTTATAAATGAATCCGCATTGTTTTTTTTCATTCTATCTTTTTCTAGCGATGGTTTCTGAAGAGAGCTAGACGAAAGCGTTTAAACCTTAAAACAGCCTTTTTCAAGGCTACTCAATCAATAAAAGATGAATCCAGTTTTATTTAAAGCTATAGTTAATCTTCAAATCCCTAGTTTCATTGTATGATGTTGAAGGGTTCGATGGTCGTTTATGCATGATGTTCCCATGCAGCTTAGGCATAAAAAGGCAGTGCGCAACCAAGGTGGCTTTTAACCCCAAACACACACATTTAACCCAATCTTGAACTTAACTTGTAAGTAAGGGGGTAGTGGGCAACTTAATTTTTTTGAATGATTTTCGAATTTTAGCAATTTCAGTGCTATCACCAGAGCAAACGAAGTGAAAGGCACTAGCCAAAAGTGAAGGGGCACAGACTTAACTTTTGCACATAAAAACTGATATTGTACGGAAACCAATTATGCGCAATTTTAAAATTCTGTATTTGTGTCCAAAAGAGACATATAAGGCCGGCAGTGTTTTAAGGCCATTTTGTCTGCGGCCCAAAATTGCTTCAAAAATCTATTTGAGATTGTCACATTTACGCCCTGTGCTGAACAAACTGAAGCAACTTAAGTGTGTCAAAGATGGGGGTCTGGGGTTGGAGCTTCCAGCCGTAGGAAGATTTTTGCAATTTTGCATCATAAATAGCGAGTTTAATAATTATAGCTGTGTTAACTTTTGACTAACTGAAAAGAATGAAATACAAAATCAAGCAATATCAAGGTTTCGAGTCACTGGGAGTAAAACAATAAAGATCAATGCGATTGACAATCTTTATTGTTTTATGCCCAGTGACTCAAAACGTCGATATCGCTTGATTTTGCATTTTATTCTTTTTAGTTAGTCTGAAATTAACACAGATATATTTTAACTAATATCCAAAGGGGCCTGATGAAAGGCAAAAAATCAACCATTAGAATGACTTTAGTCTTGCTGTTCATTGCTATTATTTGGCTCAACAAACTTTCCACTTTACCAAAGTTATAAGTTTTAACACTTTTTTAATTACATATCACACGTTTTTGAAGACATATGAGTAACTAAACTGCTAAAATTCAGAGGTTATTTGAAAGAATTAAATTGCATAGCCCCTTTTTCCCCCTCCCTTTACTTCAGGTCAAGTCCAAAACACGTTTAAATGCTTGTAATTTGAAGTTAAATTTTGTAAATGACTTGGCTAAGAGAGTCTGACATCCCCTTCGCACCTTTTGTGCTACTTGCACCACAGATTGCGACCAAAAATTTTTGAGTGTTTGTGCACTAAAAAAAACAAAAAGAGCTCATCTTAAAAAAAAGATGTTGGTAAATGTTGCTCCAGGTCACAATCACTAACGAAGTTCCGGTAACGATTCTGTAGGCTTACATCTCTCTTTCGCTACACATTCGTAAAGGCATGTTATAAGACAGATTATTGCATCACATTTATGTTACGACATTAAGCAATTTAGTTTTTTTTAAATGGCCCCCAAAACATATAAAATGTGATCCAAGTGATGTTAAAACTATTTTTTCCCAAAAATCACAAAAAATCATCTGGCAGCGACCTGTGTTTGAGTTGCATCAATTTGTTCAGCACACCAGTTAGATTATAGTTTTCGGATAAAAAAATTTTAAGCTTTGGTTCAAAATATTAAGTTTTGGTTTAAGCCCTGAAAAAATTCTAAGCGTTGCAGAAGTTGGAAAAGGCCTTAGAGTTTGTAACGTTTACTGGCATTACATTATTGCGAATTATACGTCATCTAATTTCTGTCAACATTGTTTGTTTTTCTGTCCAGCTCTGTGCATATTATGACTCGAGCTGCTTTGCAGCTGCAGGGTTGGTGGTTGATCTGGCCACCTAACTGCCAGTGGAAGTCGTTATGATCTTCCAGGAGTCGACCACGAAGGACATCAAACTTATCGGTTATGATTTCCGTGGTCACACAAGGGGAACCCTTGTATTAGGGATAGCCTATGGCTGTCCTTACTCCAAGGGTTCGGCGATTTTTTCACTTGTTTTTTTTTAAGTACCACAAGTGAAAAATCGTTTATTTCCTCGAAAGCCTCTGCCACTGTGCAAGCCTTTAAGGTTTGTCCAGTTCGGCCAAGAGTCTTGTCCAGCTGGTGAATACCTTTAATTAAAGAATAAACATTGATTAACATTGAAAACAATTGTGACATGTTGTGTTCTGTTCATTTCTCGTAATTTTGTAATAAAAAAAACAAACACAACAGCTAGGGAATAACTTTGTTAGAGAAACTGAGGGCTGCCGATGAGAGCTAAAAGCTCGAAACAGCTCTGTGCATCTTATGACTCGAGCCGCTTTGCAGCTGCAGGGTTGGTGGTTGATCTGGCCACCTAACTGCCAGTGGAAGTCGTTATGATTTTCCAGGAGTCGACCACGAAGGACGTCAAACTTATCGGTTATGATTTCCGTGGTCACACAAGGGGAACCCTTGCATTAGGGATAGCCTATGGCTGTCCTTACTACAAGGGTTCGGCAATTTTTTCACTTGTTTTTTTTTAAGTACCACAAGTGAAAAATCGTTTATTCCCTAGAAAGCCTCTGCCACTGTGCAAGCTTTTAAGGCTTGTCCAGTTCGGCCAAGAGTCTTGTCCAGCTGGGGAATACCTTCACTAAGAGCGGCTGTGGATGCTTGAAAAAGTGTCTGCAGCTCTCTAAACTACTCCCACTATCATCCCACAAACTCCACACATTTCCAAAAATCCACAAAAAAAAAAAAGCTGGGGAATAACTTTGTTAGAGAAGCTGAGGGCTGCCAATGAGAGCTAAAAGCTCAAAACAGCGCTGTCCAGCTCTGTGCATTGTTTGTTTTTGGTGGTTGAACATATTCATATTAATTTACATATAATTACACTGGTTATTATTTTTTTTAGAATTATTAAATTGGGAGGATGAGGCAAGATCTTGGCCAAGGACTCAAAGATGCCTCGGGAACTCAAAATGTAATGGTGCTGATATTTCCAAAGTGTTGCAATAAGCAATTTTTGGTTAAGAGTCAAAAAGCTAACTCTCATTCGCAATTTGAGTCATCAATAGGAATAGAACATTTTTTAAAACTTAAAATTTGGCAATGACATCATGAACAATGACATTACCAATTTCAAAGTAAATTTGTTCATACCTGCACTGGAAAATCAATTACTCTCCAAAATTTGGCTCTTCCACAACGTTTGAATTGGCTGTAGGACAATAAAGGCTCTTTGACACTAGATGACAGAGTTAAAAGGCCAAAAAAGGGATAAGTCCCATGTCCAAAGCTGTTTCAGCATCACCTATTGCAAAACGTGCCGCTTTGCCATTTCACCTTATTTACATATTAGTTTTGCACTGTTTTGGTTTTTGTAATTGTTGCAAGTTATTTTGGCCAATCACCTTTTTTGTTAATTTTGAGTACTGCCTTTTCTAAATTATGTCACACTCACATGGCACTTTGGCCTGTCTCGTAAGTGTTGGAAGCTTTGAGTTTCGAATTTTTAGCGGTGAAGCAAACAGCTCACATTTTTATTTTTGAATCTTGCAATTTTTAAGTTGGAAGACGTTTAAGTTACTGGCAAAAATCTAGATAATATTTTGTTGCCTGTTTGACTCTGTTTTCAATAAAATCTGATTAAATACAGTTCACTGTATATTAGAGAGTTACCGAGTGCAGCCACGTCTTAAAAGTCTACGCTGGGCCAGTAAGCCGGAGTCAAGCGGCGCAGCAAATACCCATGTGGCTCCCCACGGAAATGATCCAACTTCCGCGTTGGAACAAAAGCATCGTGCCAAATTTCAGCTTATTATAAATTTTTTCCAAGTTTCAATGTAATTCATCTTATTTCTACCAGACTTCAGTAAATACTAGATATGCCGTTGTACTTTGATGATGCGACAACATCTGGCTCAAAAATAGATGTTATTGGAAGATGCAACCACTTTGTATTAGTAAAACAACTTCCGACCTGTGCAGACCTGTGGCAAATCTACAAATAATTGCAAGGACGTCTAATTTTGTAAATCGTAGCTTTGTGTACTTGTATAGTAAATATTGTGGTCTTAGTGACAGAAACATAAATAAGTTTATGACTCGATGGATGGTTAAAAACTGAACACTATCATAACTATTGTGGAATAAAGAATGAAATTCTTGTTGCCTTAATCCTATTTTGTATAGTCGATTTTCCACAAAAAAGCTTCTAACTTTAAACCATTTCGGATTCAATCTAATTTATTCACACATATAACAAACTTTGGGCAATTTTTGGCGAATTAACTTAACTTAATGGAGTCATTTTTGCCAAATTAGCATCTGTAGAATTTTTGTGATTTATTGAATGGTGTGATACATAAACATAGGGGAAGCCAGGGGGGTTGCCCACCCCCACCCCCATTTGAAATGCCACCAATAACAAAAATGATGAACAAAGCCTACACAACAACGACAATAAGTTTCTTCAGTTTCAGTTTGTTTGTTTTTTGGCATTTTTAAGTGCAGCAGTACACGCGTACAGTAATTAGCACTATTAATATTGACAGCCAGGGGGCCAAGGCTCCCTTAATTCAAAATTTTGCCAACCAATTTAAACATACAACTGGGAGAAATTCAGAGCTTTTGTCCTAATAGTTGCAACTTCAGACCCTCATCTAACCTTTTTATGTTATTAACGTAATGCAGTAACATGATTAGTAACCATCTACTGTACAAATTTAAATACCGGTAGCAATCCAAATACACCTCACCAGTTTTAATGAGACAAAATACTTTCAAAAATATTAGCTAGAAGGAACGCTTATTGAACAAATTATTGAATTTGAATTGAGGGGGCTTGGGTCCCCTGGTCATACTGTACATGTTCTCCTAAAATTGGTTATTTTCAAGTCAAATCTTCAGGTAAATTGTTATTTACTGATAAAAAAATTTCGGGAGGCAATGCACCGTAAATTGCTTTCCCTAATTGAGCCACTTACAAAATCTAACCCAAAAATGCAAGAATTTAAACGTGTTTTGAACTTGACCCGTAAGTAAAGGAAGGACTAAACAATTAATTTTTTTCAATTGGCTTTCAAATTTAAACAAATTAGTTCTTTAAAACGGCAACAAAACGTGCAAAATGTGAATAAAACAGCATTAAAATAGCTATTTATTCCAAAAAAAAATTACAAAAAACTTCTAGAGGCTGGGGACTCCAGACCCTCGTCTGTAATACCTTTGAGCTAGCTAGTTTGCTCACCCCATCCTCGATTAAGACATTTTCGGAAAACGTTTGGTAAAAGTCCTCTGCTTTAACAAAATCCTGTTTTCGTGCCAATACACAGATCCCGGCTTATGATCTTCCATTCTATGGTGTTTTTGTTTCGTAAAAAGTCCCTCTTTTTATGAATTTCTGATGACGTCATTGCACATAATTTGCAGTTTACTTAACCCCTCCAATCAAAAATCCTGGATATGACTATGTACATAAACACACAACCAGTTGTTTTGAATAATTCTTATAGTTTCAAGTACCAGAAGTTTAGAATTTTTATACAAATTTAGATGCTATCTTGTTCAATATGCCAAACAAAAACTTTGAAAATTTTTGCTACGTTAACAATCACACCAAAAAATTTTGTTAGATAGATTGCTCTAATTCCTACCACACAATTTATGGTAGAAACTGCCATTAAACAATCAGTGGGTAGTTAGTACAAAAATTGTTGGATCCTGGCAACGTACCTACTCAGGTGTAGCAATCACTTTTTTTAATTTCTTTTTCAAGTATTCAATTACATAACTGAAATTACACCTAAAAAAAAAGGAGCACTTACCCTGGTCGAACGGAACATAGAGTTCATTTGGTCTTTCTTCTTTTAAACCTAACAAAATTGCATAAACACAGGATTAAAAATATTTCTTGAAAATAAAGCCTATACAAATCTGCTAAGAAATAAAATTTTGGCAGAACAAGAAATCCATTTTAGCATCAAACAAATTTAGGCAGCATTGAAATAGATATTGATTCAGACATTAACTCAGCTGGTTGCAATTTTCAACGATAAAGAGCACACCAGTACAAACTGCAAATTTGCTAAAGGTTGCTTACAACAGAACGGCAAAATTATACGCTAAATGAGCCAAGAGGAAAAAGCATCAGTCAAAATTAGAGTTGCTTCAGTTGCTTTGAGTTATTAGTGAAATGTGCAATTCTTTGATGGGTAAGTAAAAACTTCAAGATCAAAAAACGATTCTAACCCAAAAACCTTACCATCACAGTGCTACCCAGTGTTCCCTCAATCTTTTTGGCTGATCGGCAACTGCCCAAAATTTCTTTCAAAAAATCTGCTCAAAGCTTTAAAAAGACATTTATGTGCCCTAAATTTTGAACCAATTCAGTATTAAAGAATACCAAATGCCATATTTGTCGAATTTTCTAATGCTCTGTTTACCATTTTGCCAAAATGACTAGTCTTTGTTTCAATAAATTGCTGATTCCCTGAAAAAAAAGGCTTAGAGGGAACAGTGGTGCTAACACAAACAGTCAGGATTTAATTTATCGTAAATAAAATAAAAAAAACTTTATATTCCACAATAAAAGCTGGATCGTCATCTTCATACAACATCACCTTCACTATACAAAGTGGATAATGCTATGTTTCGTAATGCCCATGCAGAAAATATGCAAATACAGAATGGGCACTAGGCACTTCAATCGCTTATTTACTCTTTTTATTTTTTTAAATTATATAGCGGTAAGATTAGGTTTTGAGTTTGGTGTAGAATTTAAAATAGTAAGTATGGATTATGTTTAAGAAGGGATTTAAGGCTAGAATATCGATTTGTTTAATCTTGTATAATGAGGGTTTGTAAATTGTGGCCCGCATGTCAAAATTTTTGGCCCGCTAAGAGCTGCCGAATTGAGGAAAAAATCATCTGTTTAAAAGTGTTGTTTAAAAACTCAAGAATTTTAGAACAGAACCATTCTATTTGAATAAGATTGATAATGACTTTAGTTTAAGTCGAAACGTCTCAAAATAGAATGATCCATTTTATCCTGGCTCTGGTTTTTTTGTCTAAGCTCTTCATATCGTCCCGTTATTCTGCTCAAGAATTTTAATTTTCTGGTACGATTTTTGCTACAAATATAAAATCGCTCAGTGGCTAGAGGTTATATCTCCTTCAAACTTGTTTATTTTTATTTACTACAACAATCTAAAATCGCTTCTAAATAAAGTGAAAACAAATATTTTCTTAATACCAAGAAGAGTAGTTCAGCTGCAAAAGATTTACCAGACCCCCTTCACATATGAAGATTATATCAAAGTTTAAGCTCGCAAATTATAAGCTTAGGTTCAACAATCGTAGCTTAGTCAGGATGAAGTGGCAGGAGAGAGAATTGCCTCGCACCAAGGCTGTAAATTAAATGTTAAACAGAAAATACTATGTTTTTGCACTTCATTTCTGTGGCAGGCTTTTGCGTCCCACCGACTTCAAAGTCATTTAAAGCCACTTTAGAAGCACTTATGGCGGGGCAGGAAAGAAGAAACAGGAAAAAAACAAAGTAAAATTTGTGATAAATGTACCAAAAAGTTTGCAGCTAAATGATTAACTACTTATCTGCTTTTGTTGAAGTAGCAACTTTGTAAACCCAAAAGTGCAGGGTTCTATAAGTTACCACAATTTTCTTTCCATGATCTTTTCCCATATAAGTCTCTCTCTTTCAAATAGCCAATTCAGACATATTTTTGTAGCGCCAATTAATGTGCAACATTTCCGAAGCAAAAATTTTAAGCAAAATAAGGTTATAACTACATTAATTTTAATAAATCGCAAAATTTTAAATGCCGGGGGCTTTGCACCAGACTACTAATGGCTTAATGACTAATGTAACCCTTATTAACCTTATACCATTGCAAATAAATTAATGCTAAATGCTTTTTCTTCCTTGAATACATTGTGGAGAAGCACCTGCCAGAATAAAAATCTAAAGTCCGGCCTGCAGCCTAATCCAATTAATGCTACTTGCATAGGTGGGCACAAGTTCGTTAATCCATTAATAATGAAGCTAACTTTTTCGTTAACTCGTTAATCCTTAAAAAAGTTTTTTCATGTTAACGGACTAAATTAACTTCCGTTAAGTTATGTTAACTTCCGTTAAGGTTTTTATTGTTAATATCTTGCACCATTCATTCATCGTACGGGTACAAACCAGTTTGCACTAGTAACACTTGCTGCGTATTAGCATGAGTTTCATAGACAAAAAGCAATGAAAGGAGTTCTTTTTGGTGGCAATTAAGAAGCTGCAGCCTAGTAGGTTCATTAATTATTATCGCTGTTCGCAATTTCACAAGATTTTTGAAATTGCGCTTCGCACATCCTATTTATGGAGGTTGTAACGTCGCTTATGTTTTCTTGTTTACCTGGTTTCGAACACTTGCTCAATTGCATTTAACTTTTCGTGTATATTTGGCTGCTAAGGATTTCCAATGATGTAATGCTACACAACGCACGTGATGTCACCGATCAAGCGTTTTATCACGCCTTTTCTACTGTATGCAAATTATCTATTGCGCAACTTTTTGAAACTGTTTTCTTGAATTTTCGCGCTATAACTCCTTTGTTCTGCGTCAGTCAAATTTGGTTGTAGTCGAGGAAGGACGTTAAATTTTTACACTCAGAATTACCAAGAATCTTTAAATTTGAAATTATTAAGTATCAGATTGTTTCAGAAATTTAGCAAGCTTTGGAGTTTCAGAATTGCAGTCCTTCCTCGAGGTCTTAAACTTGTCCTGGGTGGGTCCCATCTTATTTATATTTGGACCTTTTGTCCCCTGAGCTGTTGCTCAAGTTTGAGAATAATTATTTTACTGGACTATTGTCCTCTCTAGCAAGTGTTTCCGTACCGTTTCCTGGGGGCCCACTTCAGAGACTGCGTTCTTTGAAGACTTCGATTGGAGTTAAAGCTTACTGTCTGCCTGAAGACGAAACCATCGGTGAGTTTGGTTTTTTATTGCAATTATTCTGATCAGTATTCTCAGTCTGATTCTTAAATCGTAATTATACCGTAGTTGTTTCTTTCTGTTTGGATATTTGGCGTACTGTATGTGTTCAAATTGTGGGAGTTGTTTGGTGCTGCGCAGTAATATTTACGTTCGTTTTTGATTCCGAAATTGCTAATTGGCGTACTTTCTACAGAAACCGTTGACAATATAAGAAGATAAGTTAATTGTGTAGAGGCGTCAGACACGGCAGACAGAAGAGATTTCGCGTCGTCTACAAAGTTTCGATGTCTCTTCTCTTGTTGGCTACAAAGTTTGATGATACTAATTTCAACTTGGACAACAGTCTTTCAAGAGATTTCTTCGTTCACATCTTCAAATTCATCACATGAACATTTCCAACAACATATACGGTATTTCGGTTTATTAAATTGTACTGATATTATTCCAAACAGCGCTGTTGCAATCGACCTGCTGATCGTATTTAACTGCCGGTTATTAGTGGTTACCATATCCAAATTTGAACCGATAGAATTCGACTGCTAATTGCAACAATAAGTACAGAGTTTGTTGAATCCATTCCTGGATTATACTATCTTGTGCTATTTTGTGCTTATATATCTTACATTAGAGCGTGTGTTAGTGTAGTGTTGTTTATACGTTTATTATGGCATCCGAAACCAATCTTACGGATGTAGAGCGTGCCATTAATCAATTGCAAGGCTTTTTGAATGAAAATTATTTAGCTGCTGAAAAAATTATGGCATTACGTACCCCTAATACTAGCGAACTTAAGGCTATTTTGGCTAAAATTGACAAATCTTATGACGAATTAGTTGGGGCTATGGCATCCGCACGTAAAGATACTGAGGCCATTGTAGCAGCAACGCAAAATCAACACGAATTTAATCTACGAAAGAAAGAATGGTTTTCAACTTTGGATAACCCATCATCTTCCACTGCTGCTGTTCCCGAACCATTTACCATTGCTCCGAGGCCATCAAGTTTTGTGTCTCCCAGCTCTTCCCGGCATTCTTCTAGATCTTCCAAGAGTTCTTCTAAGTTGTCTAGTAGCTCCTCTTCACGAATAAGTGCTAAACACTTAGAGGCGACTGCTAAGTTAAAAATTGCTCAGTTGAAGCTTGTGCATATTGAAGAGCGAGCAAATGAAGAAGCGCAACGGCTTCGTCTTAAAAAGGAAATTGAACAAAGAGAGGCTGATCGTGAAATTGCCTTGGCAAGGGCGGAGTATGAGATCTACAATGAATTTGCTGCTGAAACCACGCGACTGAGTGATGACGTCACCACAATCTTGAGTAGTGACAACGAAAACATTGTTGAAACTGTTGTTCCAAAAACCTGTTCTGAACTAACCTTTGCTCGATCATCTTCGCTCCCATCCAACAATCTTTCTGCAAGTAACACCTTGTCTTTGGGGGGTCTTCCGCTTGTCCAGTCTACCATGTCTGCTGGTCCAGTCCTGGGTGTCCCACCTGTCCAGTCTTCTATGTCTGCTGGTCCAGTCCTGGGTCTTCTGCCTGTCCAGTCTTCCATGTCCACTGGTCCGGTCCTGGATCTTTTGCCTGTCCAGTCTTCCATGTCTACTGGTCCAGACCTGGGTGTCCCACCCATCCAGTCTTCTATGTCTGCTGGTCCAGTCCTGGGTCTTCCGCCCATGCAGTCTTCTATGTCTGCTGGTCCAGTCCTGGGTCTTTCGCCTGTCCAGTCTACCATGTCTGCTGGTCCAGTCCTGGGTCTTCCACCTGTCCAGTCTACCATGTCTACTGGTCCGGTCCTCCACCCATCCATCTTCCATATCTTCTGGTCCGGTCCTGGGTCTTCGACCCATCCAGTCTTCTATGTGTACTGGTCCGGTCCTGGGTATTTTACCCATCCAATCATCCTCTTCCACCTGTCAAGTCTGGAGCTCCTCATATGTTCACGGTCCCCTGCCAAGACATCCTGATTTTTCTGCTGGATCATCTCATATGCAAGTGGCTCCTTCAGTTGCTCACTCTTATAACTTCAACAGACTTCCTGCTTCTAACCCTTTGGGTCCGCCGCCCAGTAGTGCAGATTCACCAATCTATAGCCACGTTTCACCACTACTTTATCCTGGTGTGTACAATCAAAACTCCGTGAATTAAGACAGCTTATTTCTTCCTCGTCCGGAGTTTCCAAAGTTTTCTGGCAATCCTCTGGAATACAAAGCCTTTATGAACAATTTTGAAACGCACATTGAACCGAGAGTGCGCGACGAGAAGACTTTGATTTGCCTGCTCTTGCAACATTGCTCAAAGGATGTTAACGATCGTATAGAACACTTTGCTACTAGCGAAGTTCAACCTTATACTGTGGCTAAGCAAAGGCTAAACAAAGAATACGATTCACCATGGGTTATATCTGATGCGTGCGAGCAGCGATTGAAAAAATTTCCTTCAGTAAGATCTGGCGATGGAAAGCAATTAAGACGTTTTGCAGAACTTCTCGAAAAAACTGGCGTAATTGTAAAGGACATACGACAATATACCAGTCTAGACTCTTTAGATATGCTGACAGAATTGGTGAACAAATTGCCTTACAATCTTAAAAAATGTTGGGTCAGCAAGTCTGTTCAAATCCAGAACTACCTTGGACATCTTGCCAATTTCTTACATTTTGTGGATGTTGTTCGCAAGGAATCAGACGAAGTAAACTCTCTCTTTGGTCTTCGCTCTCTCCATCCTAAGACTACATCCACGAAAACAAAGGCTTCTTCATTCGGATCGGTCATGTCCAAGACATCTGCGAATGTCAACTCCAAGTCTTCTATATCTGGTTCCAGATATGTTACTCAGCGTGGTTCTTGTTGATATTGTAAGAACACTTCCCACATACTCTTTGACTGCAAGGACTTTAAGCAAATACCTGTTGAGGATCGTATCTCCTTTGTCAAGGAATCCAAGTTGTGTCATAAGTGTTTAAGCTCGAAGCACAAAACACGAGAGTGCAAGAGGAGTAAGCTTTGCTTAGTGACTGGATGCAAAGGGTTATATCATCACACTGTGTTGCATAAATTTGCTATGACAAAGGAGCACCCTCCAAAGACGTCTTCAGAGGATAAGGCGGTTGTGCCAGTGACTTGAGGATTTACCAAGTCTGAGTCTTGCAGTATTTCGGACAATTCCCACGTTTACCTTTGTATCGTTCCTGTTAGAGTGTCCTTCGGTGAAAATGTTGTTTCTACCTACGCCTTTTTGGATCAGGGATCAACTCACTCAATCTGCAAACGATCTTTATTGCAAGAGTTAAAGGCTTCTGGTACTCGGGAAAGGTTACAACTCAAAACTATTACTGGAACTAGTAATGACATGGATTCTGTTTCTTGTAATCTGGTTGTATCTGACTTGGATAGCGACAGTTCTTTTTCATTATCCAATGTACATTCCGTCGAAAACATACCTGTCCAGCCTAACAACGTTTCGGTTGATGCGGAAGTATGTAAGTTACTGCACTTACAGGATATAAATTTGAAGTCACTCCCTCACTCTTCTGTCAATCTCTTAATTGGAGCTGATGTCCCAGAGCTCTTTTGCATTTACAGCGCTAGGAGAGGACCTCGAGGCACGCCTTGTGCAATTGAGACTCCACTTGGATGGTCGCTTCTAGGGCCGTCTTTATCGCCTTCTCAAGGAAGTAATTGCACTGTAAATTTTATCGTCAAGAAAGACGCAACAGAGATGGTAGCAAGAATGTGGGAAACTGAATTTGAACCAGGAACTTCGATATTTGACGATTCCTTTTCTAAAGAAGATCGTTTAGCACACACCTTGATGGAATCAGAAATCTGTATTATTGGTGGCCACTACCAACTCCCTCTGCTATGGAAGGAACCTTATAAGAATCAGCTTCCCAATAATCTACCCTTAGCTCAACGTAGACTCACTAGCTTGAAAAGACGACTTCAACGTGATGATAATTTGAGAGTGAAGTATGCCGAAGTTGTCGAGTCTTATCTTTCTAAAGGCTACGCTCGAGAGGTGCAGCAAGCTTACCTGACTGAATCAAATGACCCGATTTGGTATCTACCTCATCATCCGGTAACTAATGTTCACAAGCCAAAAAAGGTGAGAGTCGTATTTGACTGAGCAGCTAAATACCACGGATTGTCTTTGAATGATACGTTGATGAAGGGCCCAACCTTTATGAACAATCTAGTTGGAGTACTGATTCGTTTTCGAAAGAACAAGATTGCCCTAGTTGCTGACGTGGAAGCTATGTTTCACCAAGTCAGAGTGGAGCCTTCACACACGAATGCCTTGCGATTTCTATGGTGGAAAGATGGAGATTTGAACATTGAACCCATTGTATGTCAGATGCTGGTCCATCTCTTTGGAGCGACATCGTCTCCAAGTTGTGCCAACTTTAGCTTGCGTCAAACTGCTATTGAGTTTGGACATTTGTACAAGCCTGTTATTTCCTCTATCATCAACAACAATTTTTACGTTGATGATTGCCTCGTCTCTCTTCCTTCTGTTGAAGATGCAATCTACGTTTACAATAGCTTGATAAGTATCCTGGCTCGTAGAGGTTTCCACTTAACCAAATGGATTGCAAATCATGAAGAGGTGTTGAATGAAATTCCGGAGTGTGAAAGATCGAAAAGGGCTCAGCAATATCTTGTCGGAGGTCCAACTGATGACAGAGTTTTGGGCATTCAATGGAATGTGAATGACGATCAATTCACATTTGATGTAAAACTTACGCACAAGCCATCTTTGAGAAGAGAAATCCTCTCTACAGTTGCAAGTCTTTATGACCCACTTGGCTTTGTTGCTCCCGTACTTTTGAAGGCCAAACGACTTTTACAAGTACTCTGCAACCAAAATTTAGGTTGGGATGATCCCATTGGTGAACCCAAACTCGAACAATGGAAAGATTGGATCGAAGCTCTTCATGACTTGAACGCAGTTAAGGTTCCAAGGTGTTTCAAACCCTCAGAATTCGGAAAGGTTGTGTCTGTGCAAATACACCACTTCGCCGATGCATCTTCTTACGGCTACGGAACTTGCTCTTACTTGAGGTTGGAGGACGAATTTGGCTCAGTTTGTTTGTCGTTCATCATTGGCAAGTCAAGACTGGCGCCAATAAAATCTGTATCAATACCACGCCTGGAATTGACCGCTGCTGTGTTGGCTGTTAGGCTCGATGTGCTAGTTAGGAAGGAAATTGATCTACCGATGGGTTCTTCTTATTTTTGGATTGATTCTACTGCGGTTCTATACTGTATAAAGAACAGCACCAAAAGATTTCCTGTGTTTGTAGCCAATCGCTTGGCTATTATCGAAAATCACACCAGTGTTGAACAATGGCATCACGTGCCATCAAAGCAGAATCCAGCTGACATTGCTTCTAGAGGGGTGGAAGCGAGCAAACTGATTTCGGAGAACTGGTTAAAGGGACCGTCTTTTTTGTCACAACCCCATTCTGAGTGGCCCAATTCTGAGCAAACTGTAGATGAGCCACCTTCCGAGTTTCTTGGTGCTGAAACGCAAATCATACAAGCGACCATCAAAGTGGATCGAGAGCTGGATGCCATCGACAAACTTACAAGTCATTGCTCAAGTTTGTACAAGCTTAAAAGAAAAACTGCTTGGCTATGGCGATTCATTACATTCTTACAGCAACGAAGATTTGGAAACCCACTTAACTGTAATGAACCTCTTTCCGTACAAGAATTACAAATTGCAGAGCAGATGTTGATTAAGCATTTGCAACGCCAACATTTTCCATACTGCTTTACTTCAAGTAATCAAGAACAAGAAGCGATAAAATCTTTACCCCGGCATCTTCAAAAACTGCAACTCGTTGTAATTGATGGTGTCCTGAGGGTAGGAGGTCGATTAACACAAGCCCCATTTGAATTAGATGTGAAACATCCCATTATCTTACCTCACACTTCGCACTTCACAGAACTTGTTATTCATCAACATCACGCTGAGGTTGGCCATTCTGGTTCAAGCCACACCTGGGCTTCTCTCCGCCGCAAGTTTTGGATAATAAAGGGGGGAGCCGCAGTGAGAAAATTGATTGGAAATTGCTATTGGTGCAAGCGAAGGAATTCTGCCGTTATGAAGCAACTGATGGCTGATATTCCATCATGCAGGCTCCAATTCGACCAACCTGCATTCTTTAATGTAGGCGTAGACTATTTTGGACCCTTATCAGTCAAGCAAGGGCGCAGCACTGTCAAGAGGTATGGCTGCATATTCACATGTTTAACCATGAGGGCAGTTCATATAGAAATTGCTCATTCTCTGGATGCAGACTCCTTCATTAATGCGTTGCGCGGATTTATTGCCCTTAGAGGGGCCCCGCAGCAAATCTTTAGCGATAACGGGACTAATTTTGTTGGCGCTTCCAAAACGTTGCGAGAATCTTTGCAAGAATTGAACTCAAATAGGGTGCAAGAGTACTGTTTGCAAAGGAATATTACCTGGAATTTTAACCCTCCCACGGCAAGTCATATGGGTGGTGCCTGGGAGCGTATGATCCGCTCTACTCGTAGAATCTTGCAAACCATCTTAGAAAGGCAATCCTTGAATGACGAAAGTTGTCTCACCTTGATGGCTGAAGTTGAGGGTATAATCAATTCTCGACCCTTGGTTCCAGTTTCAGTCTCTGACACTTCCCAGGAACCTCTTACTCCAAACCATTTGCTATTACTGCGAAGCAATCCGAATCTGCCTCCTGGTCTATTTTCAAAAAACGATTGTTATGTCAAAAGAAGATGGGCACAAATACAGTATCTTGCCAATCAATTTTGGAAACGTTGGACGGATGAGTTCGTTCCTAATTTGTTACAACGACAAAAATGGTTTGAAGTGAAACGGAATTTCAAGTCAATGATGTTGTACTTCTTGTGGAAGATACTCAGCGGCGTTCCAAATGGGTTTTGGGTAGAATCCTTGAAACTTATCCTGATAAACATGGCTTAGTTAAAACTGTTCTGGTCAAGACTCAAACAAGTGTTGTTAAACGGCCTATAGCTAAGTTATGCCCTGTTGTCACTGATTTTCAATAACCTGCTTATTGTTGTGCTACATGTTATACGTTAGATTTGCTCTGTTTAAATTTGTCTTTGTGTGTTCTTTGAATATGACTTTCGCGACTTAGTGTTATAAAAATGTCTCGAGTACCCATTTTTAGGGGGAGTGTAACGTCGCTTATGTTTTCTTGTTTACCTGGTTTCGAACACTTGCTCTATTGCATTTAACTTTTCGTGTATATTTGGCTGCTAAGGATTTCCAATGATGTAATGCTACACAACGCACGTGATGTCACCGATCAAGCGTTTTATCACGCCTTTTCTACTGTATGCAAATTATCTATTGCGCAACTTTTTGAAACTGTTTTCTTGAATTTTCGCGCTATAACTCCTTTGTTCTGCGTCAGTCAAATTTGGTTGTAGTCGAGGAAGGACGTTAAATTTTTACACTCAGAATTACCAAGAATCTTTAAATTTGAAATTATTAAGTATCAGATTGTTTCAGAAATTTAGCAAGCTTTGGAGTTTCAGAATTGCAGTCCTTCCTCGAGGTCTTAAACTTGTCCTGGGTGGGTCCCATCTTATTTATATTTGGACCTTTTGTCCCCTGAGCTGTTGCTCAAGTTTGAGAATAATTATTTTACTGGACTATTGTCCTCTCTAGCAAGTGTTTCCGTACCGTTTCCTAGGGGCCCACTTCAGAGACTGCGTTCTTTGAAGACTTCGATTGGAGTTAAAGCTTACTGTCTGCCTGAAGACGAAACCATCGGTGAGTTTGGTTTTTTATTGCAATTATTCTGATCAGTATTCTCAGTCTGATTCTTAAATCGTAATTATACCGTAGTTGTTTCTTTCTGTTTGGATATTTGGCGTACTGTATGTGTTCAAATTGTGGGAGTTGTTTGGTGCTGCGCAGTAATATTTACGTTCGTTTTTGATTCCGAAATTGCTAATTGGCGTACTTTCTACAGAAACCGTTGACAATATAAGAAGATAAGTTAATTGTGTAGAGGCATCAGACACGGCAGACAGAAGAGATTTCGCGTCGTCTACAGAGGTAGATGAACTTGTAATGCAACTATGACTATTTTTTGCGCAAACTTCATTTTCATTTTTGAAAAAATTATTTCTGGTTAGAATTTGGTGTGCTTTTGAAAACGCGCAATTTCGCTTCGGCCAAAAAAATAAAGGTGCACTTGGAATTCTTCAAATTATCGCATTATTGCAAATATGTTTGGAAAAATTTTTGTTGTATTTATTCTACATATAACAGCCATTTCTAAAACAACTTTTGCTGTTTTATTTTCTCTACCGTTTTCGGTATATTTTGTTTCAAATATCGATGTCCTATATGTAGGTCGCTAGGCACAAGCGATAGCAAAATGGCGGTCCTGGCAGCGGCAATGATTCTCACGCTGTACAAAAGCGTTAGATTTTAACCACGATTCTTACGCTTACACTCTGATAAGTGGTAATTATCTGAACAATGACATCATTTGACATCAATAAAATTATTTTTCATCAATTGTCAAGCATTTTTATTGATCTTACAATAAAGCTGCGTGCAGTTTTCAAAGTTGATTGTCTTCTCCAATAGTTCAAAAGAATACCGTACCTACTTAAAGTTACACTGAATTTCGTAATTATAATAAAAAATTATTTGCCATCAAACCTTTGATGTCAAATACTTATTGTTGATATAATTGATTTCAAACTAATTTTATTGTTCTTCTACAGTAATTATTTCAATAGTACCGGAATTCTTTTGAACTATATTGAGAAAAGAAAACAACTTTGAGATTTGCTTGCAGATTTATTATGAACACTGTCATTTACATGGGTCACGCCATGCCCATGAAGGTGAGCGCAGATTATCTGAGTTACCTTACTAACACTCATAGTTTCATAGGACTTTCAAGTTATATACCTTGTAGTATGATAATTGATAATGCAGCTTACTGTATCAAAGTGATATGATTGAGTTACTGTACTGTTGTTGCATCGACAAAAAATAATAAGCACAGAGCTGGACAGCGCTGTTTCGAGCTTTTAGCTCTCATCGGCAGCCCTCAGCTACCTCAGTTGACATGGCTTCCCAGGAGTCGACCACGAAGGACGTCAAGATATTTCAGTTTCAAAAAATAATAAGTTGCATTTGACACAATTTCGAAAAAACAATTGGCACTGTATTTGCGTGGTCAGAAAATTGATAAAAGTCTATTTTTAGCTGAAAAGTTTTGCAATTATAAGGGCATATAAAAATAACACTTTTTTATTACAGAGTATTTGAAAATCTAACATGAAATCTACTCAATTTTATGGTAAAGTAAGAATTCTGCAACGTTGAGTAGACTATTAGATTTAGCAGAAGAAAACGCTCGGCCGTATCAAAATGAAGACGAACAATTTTCCGTCACAATACTTCCGCCGACAAATGCCACGGGTTATATCACAGACGAAGATTCAGGATATGAAGATGGCGCCGGAACTGTCAATAACTTGCCGGGAAGCATGCTTTTAGCGCCAGCTATTCTTGACGAAAGCAGCAATCCAAATGACGAGACTGTTGAAGAACCACCAAAAAAGTAACCAAGAAAGCAAACTGATACACCATCTCGGTCTTGGGCCAAAACAGATCTGAAAAGTGACTTACCGGAGTGGGAGCCAGATGATACCATCACTGAAGAATTACGGGCTAAAAAGCTAACCCCAAGAGGCTACTTTGAACTTTTCTTTGATAATGAGATTTTTAATCTGATTGTAGAAGAAACAAATAGATATGCTTCTGAAAAGAATCGAAGCTTGATTGTGGACAAAAATGACATAAAATGTTTTATTGGAATATTGGTTTTATCTGGATATCTTGCTCCAGCAAGACGTAGACTTTTCTGGGAAAATGCTACTGACACGCATCATGCCCTAGTCGCAAATGCTATGAGAAGAGATAAGTTTGAAGCAATTTTGGTAACTTTCATTTAGCTGACAACAATTGCTTAGATGACACGGATAAGTTCGCAAAGGTCAGACCTCTAATAAAACTTCTGAATAAAAAGTTTCAACAATATGCGCCGAATGAAGAGTTTTACAGCTTTGACAAATCAATGTGCGAGTATTATGGGCGCCATGGATGCAAGCAGTTTTTGAGAGGTAAACCTATATGGTTTGGTTTCAAGATTTGGTGTGGTGGTACCACTCCGCTGGGGTACTTGGTTTGGTTTGATCCTTATCAAGGCCAAGTTGATTCATCTTGGACACAAGAAAATAACTTAGGGCTCGCAGGAAATCTTGTCACCAAGTTTGCGGATGTTTTAGCTAGCCTTGGCAGAAAATTTTTTCACTTATGCTATGATAACTTCTTCAATAGCGTAAAACTGGTAACGACGTTGAAAGCCAAATTTGTGAAAGCAACAGGAACAATTCATGAAAATAGAACCGAAAAATGCCCGCTGATTTCTAACGATGCTTTGAAAAAACAAGGAAGAGGCAACTACGATTTCAAAATCGATACGAACCACAGTGTAATTGTTTGCAAATGGAATGACAATAGTGTGCTAAATTTGTGCTCAAACGCGGCAGGAGTTCAACCCCATTTCTAACGCTTCTCGGTATTCATGCTCTGAAAAGAAGCGTGTGCAAATTGAACAGCCATACTTGGTCAAGCTCTATAACGAAAATATGGGAGGCGTTGACTGAATGGACCAGAATATTTCAAACTATCGAATTGCAATGCGAGGTAAAAAGTGATATTTTTGCCTGGTTTCCTATATGTTTGATATTTCCATCAACAATGCATGGCGATTGCAAAAAATTTGTGATGAAAATCCGATGAATTTACTACACTTTCGAAGATATATTGCCAGGACTGACTTGTCTCAGTATGCCAAGCCGCCTCATAAAAGACTGTGAGGGAGACCTCAACAAACTTTATCTGATATTCGTTATGATGGTAACAACCACTGAGTTGTACCTCAAGTCAAGCTAACCCGCTGCGCTTATTGCCATGCAAAAACCACTACAAGATGTGAAAAATGTGACATCGGACTTCATGTAAAATGCTTCAAAGAATATCACATTTGGTAAAGACTGTAGGTTATTTTAGTCATGCTGTTGCTTAGGATTTTGTCATTTAGTGCAATCAAAACTTCAATAAAACAAAATATTACAAGCTTGTTTTGTAATTCTATGCTATCAGCATACTTATTACCTTGAAAAAAAAAACGACTAATGGAAATGCCGTAATGGTATCGCATCACATTCAAGCGCTTTGTGCGCACGCGCAATTTACGAATTTTTGATAATGGATTTGCCTAGCATCCTATACGTAGGATGGCATTTATCTCAAAAAATAGACACCCAATTTCAAAAAAATAAATTTTAATGAGATATTTAGGTCTAAATTATGCCGCATATAAGTTTTAAGATCAAAGCTGAAAGTATTTCTACTTTTGGCACAAATGGGTTAACGGAGGTGTGAAGTTTGTTAACAGACAAGTGGTTAACGAAGCTAACGTTTAGCATTTACTTGCCCACCTATGGCTATTTGGCGCAGCAATGCAAAAGATTACACATCCCTGTTATGTAACATAACATCAGCTTAATTAAATGAGTAATATGTACAACTTTGTACATTGTACATGCAATACAGGCAGCCTTCATTGTCAAATCAAGTAATAATGAAAATTAGATCTTAAATAACATCTAGAGCAACATTTAATTTCTACCATTTCTTGTAACTTTGTCAAGTTTGTTTTTGTCTAGCCAAATTACCAAACAAAGATGCAATAACAATCACAATTTCAGTTTGCTAGAGCAAAATTTTTAAAAGCTTTTCTCTGCGGTGATGGTGGTGGTACTACCAGAAAATTTCCAAAAAATGAAAGAGAGAAACTCTGTGGAGACAAGCAGTTGGCCATTAACCCAAGGTCTAGACCAAAAATAGATCAGAGTAGAAGCTCAAACACAGGATACCCAAGAAAGTGAACATTAAAATCTTGTCAAGAGTCTTCCCAGGTGTTGCAGTTAGAGAGTTTTTCTTGATTGATACTAGAGCACATTACTTTTCTCAATTGATACTCGAGGCCCCGTTTGAAGGGTACCACCAAGTTTCAAGTTTATTCTATAGCACTGCACAAGTCAAAAAAAAACTTTGCTGGTAAAATTAAACTAAATAAATATTACCTAGTTAATTTTAACAAGAGCAGCGACAGAGATGCTATGAAGGGACCATGAGGTCTTTGAGTCAGTACCAGTAGCCATTTCTGTTCATCTTGAAGAAAATGACTTTATATTGTAAAAAAAAAAAACAAGCAACAAAAGAATCCAATGTGCTAATATTAGCAACCATGAATCAAACAGTATGAAGGGGAACAACTTCACCGCTGTAAGTTAAAGCTACAGGAACCACAACACAAATCGCATCCACTACATTACAGCAAGAAAAAGCAGTTGAATAAATTACACACTTGGTTGACGAAGTGTAGAACGACAAATCTATACCAATCAGATGAGTGAAGTAGATAAGCTTTGAACATTTTTTTAAAATTTCGAAATGATGATTTTCTTATGTTACTTGGGATAGAATTCAAAAGTTTAGTACCGGTAAATTTGACCGATTTTTGAATTTTTGCAGTCTAAATAACGACGTCTGTTGGTTTTTGTTATTGGTAGACCTAGTTGAATAAAAATTTTTTGTTAAAAATAAAATCATCAGATAGATTTACAAGACGATTCATGCTGCTGTGTCTGTGCACGAATTTGGCCGTTTTATATTGAAATAACAAGGATATAGGAAGAACATTTATTTTCCCACTACAGGTCACGATTCTCATTGCTTTATTATGCAATCTGTTTACTTTAAGAAGATACGAGGGATAGGTGTTTCCCCATGCCAACTTTCCATAATTAAGATGAAAGTGAATACAGTTCTTGAGGTAGAAAGAGCATCCTCCCCATTTGGGTACCCCCAAATTTTGTCGTACTTCATCTTTTAAATAGATTTATCTATTCTGAAAATTTCATCAGTCTAGGACAAGTGATTAAAAAGTTTGAATTTGGCAGCTCCGTTTGTGGGGACTACCCAAGTTTGGTAGCCCCAAATTTTGTCAAATTTTATCTTTTTTCATATTTGCCCACCCTGAAAATTTTACGTGTCTAGCGTAAGTGATTAAAAAGTTTTTCCCCTGTTTTTGTACGTCCAAATTTTGTCAAGTTTATCTTTCCTTTATATTTACTTACCTTAAAAATTACATGTGTCAAGCTTGAAAATTAAAAAAGTTTGAATTTTGAGTTTGAAATAGTCGCGTTTAAAATATTAGGGACACATGGTTTCTTCTGAAAGGATAAAAGCCAACCCAGACAAAATTTATGCCATTTAGAATATGAGTGCTCTTACAGACGAGAGTGGTGTTAGAAAACTTTTCAGCAAGGTTAATCAACATGCAAAATTCCTTTCAAATCTAGCCGATATGACCTAGCTCACTCCATAAACTATCAATTACGAAAAATTCATTTGGTTGGGGTGAAGCGTAACAACAAGAGTTTGGTAAAGTCCAAGTCTGTCTAACTAATTTACATATATCATCACATTACAATCCTAATTATGAAACTGTTGTCGCAACAGATTCGTCTGTTTATGGTTAGGAGTTGCACTGATGCAAGAGATTGATGGAAAATTAAAACCGATTTGTTATGCATCGAGATCACTCACAGCAACTGAGCAAAGATATGCCCAGATCAAAAAAGATACCTTAGGTATCACTTGGGCATGTGAGCGATTTTGCAATTATTTGATTGGACTTTCTTTTGCTACTCTAATGGAACCATAAACCCCTATATGCATTGTTTGGTGATAAAACTTAGACAATCATTCTTTGCAAATTCAAAGATTTCGCATGAGATTAATATGGTTTAGTTATGAAGTTGTGTGCATTCCAAGAAAATCGCTTTCCACTGCAAATGCTCTTTTCAATCATTTCTCTGCTGTGTTGACATTTTTGACAGTGATTTGTATTTTGAAGTTAAAAATTATGTTGACAATGTAGAAACTTATTTAACTGCTTCAAACAATATGCTTGCAAAAATTCGGAATGAGCTCTTATTAGACACAGTTTGTTTGCTTGTGATAAAATATTGTGAAAATAAATGGCCTTTGCAATTCTGTATAGGTCATGATTTGCAGCCTTTTTACCAGACGCAAAATGTTGTTACATATCAATGGAATCTTTTGTCAAAAAGTGATTGAACTGTTATTGCTGAGTTATTTCATTTCGTATTGCGCACTAGGGATTAGAACTTGGGTTTCAAGTGTGTTGCACTTCTTGCTGTTGTAACCTCATAAACTTTTGCGTTAACTTTTGACCAGTAGTTTCTGTACTAGTGCGTTGTTTGCTAAAACAATTACTGCTTTTTTGCTTTAACTGCTTTCCGCATTGCCTGCAGAATTCTTGGCGTGCATTTAACTACATTAGCGAGTGCCATTTTCATGACTTCAGTTCACCTTAAGATATTTGCGAACTTGTAAAATCTTTATGGTTCTTTCAAACAACATAACAGATTTATTGGCGACAAGAATGGAATGCTGCATGTCAGAGGTGTAGCTTGACGTTTGCTGAAGTTTCCGCTGCATGCATGAGTGACGATTTTCTACAAGTAACAAGTGATTGACGAGTGCATGAGCGATGGACAGTTCGAGCAAGGAGAAACTGATCAAGTTTATGCAACAACAAATTACAAGTCAAAAAGAGCAGACGGAGAATCAAGATCGGCGTTTTCTGAAACAACTTGAGTGCCAAAAATCTCTTCACAAAGTGCAGTAGATAAAACTAATACTGTTGCTTCTACTTCTTTGCAAGGCGCTACTCCCTAGTTTTGTGTAGTTCGACCGGTCATTGGAGCTCTGGGCTTACTACTGGACAAGATTGTGTTCATTTATCAGCGCTCACTCTGTTTCCAACAATCAAAAGATTCAGAATTTTCTTATTAATCAGGCTTGAACTACTTATCAACAGTTGGCAAATTTAGCTTCCCAGGAGACACCCCCAAAAAGCATCAACGAACTAACTATCAACGAAATTGAGACCTACATGAAGCACTAGTTCAATCCCAAGTTTTACAGAAACGTTTCAAGTTCTGGAGTAAAATGCATCGCACACCATGTGAGTCGGTTCTCGAATTAGCAACACGTATTCGGCAAGCTGCCGCTCTTTGTGATTTTACAGCTATTAAAGATCCCCTAGACGAAGCCTTGCATACTCGCTTTATTTGCCAGATCAACCACTGTTCAAAGTAAAAGACGAGAAATTAACCTTTTCTCATGCAATTGAAATCACGGTCCAAACGGAGGATGCAGCAAACCTCACCAAAAACACGGTTTATGGTTCGAAACCAAAACAGTTTGTTTGTAAAGTAAAGTGCTAAAAAATTTAACAAAAAGACCGCTTCAAACAGCAAGAATTCTGCCAGTCTAAGGTCACATGTTTTTTCGCTGTGGTGAAACTAATCACGTAGCTCCTGATTGTTGTTTCAAAGGCACTGTTTGTTATTTTTGTAAAATAACAAGTCACTTACAAAAGATCTGTTGCAAGAAGGCAAAACAATCTACAACAAGCCCGATAAAAACAAATTTGATTTTCAGATGGAGTATCAAAGGACTGCTGACCATCAAAATGCAGATGCTTTGAGCAGTCTTCGCCTTGGGAAAGATGAACTTTTTGACAAGGAGGAGAGTGAAGAGATGTTGACATTGTTTGTGCAGTTTCAAGTCTTACTTTTTCAGATGGAAGCATCAGATCCAGCGGCTTTACAGAAGGACACAGCAAAGGATGTTGTCATTCCTCACAGCATCACTTCACAAGAAGAGGTTGACCGCAAAAGAACAACAGCAACAGTGCTGTTGAGAAATATCAAAAACTTGGAGATTCTCTGAGCACACCACATGCATGTTTCCTGTATAGTACACAAATTGAAATCCCAAGCAAGCGTTGCTCTCAAGTTACTTCATGAAGAACACTTTGGTATCCAAAGAATGAAACAGCTGGCTTGAACCGCTGCTTACTAGGCGACCACTAATGACGATATTCTTGATCTTTGCAGATCCTGCACAGCTTGAGCTGAACATCAGAATCGACCTTCCAAGCCTCCAATTCATTCGTGAATGACACCAGAAAAGCCATGGAGTTGCTTACACTTGGATTCAAGTTGGTTGGTACTGGTAGATACTTACTCTAAATATCCTTATATCCACTCTGCCGAGTCACTTTTTACCAGGAGTACCATTGACTCACTGCAGCAGGACTTTTCGCATTTGGTCCCTCAGACCAAATCCCTAAGACCATCATCGTTACTGAAAATGCTATGTGTAGAATTCAAGAGCATCTGAAGAAATTTAAGAGCTCTGCTAGGAGAGAGGGATTATCCACTTGACGGGAGCTCCATACCATCCGCCAACCAATGGAACACCAGAGCATTTAGTGCAGAATTTCAATCAAGCTCTACGAAACTCCACACAACTTCCAAAAAAAGCTTCGCTGGACTTTCTGCGTCAATGCTGCCAAACACCAAAAGAAAGTGGATTCTCTCCTACTAAGTTTCTTAATGGTAGACAAATATGGACAAAATTGGATGCAATATTACCTTCACCTGCTCACATCATGCAAGGCACGCAGGCAAGAGCAATTTCTTTAAATGATGATTTGCGTCATCCAATCCACAACTTAAAGCAGGTAATCCTTGCTATGCACTGTACTTTGGTCCCAAACCAGAGATTCGAAATGGGTTCTAGCCGTGCTTGTCAAACGAACTGGCAATCATACAAACCAAAGGCAGCATCTGGCAACATCGCATTGACCAACTTCAACCATGATATCCTTCAACTGAAGATGATGACCCAGGCGAGGACTACACTTTTGACACTGACAATATCCCGAATTCTATGCTAAACAATAAACCACCACGATTTTACCCACAAGATGAATCAGAATCTTCAGTCCAAGAATCTACGAACACTAGGGTGCTTATTTTGCCTGAAATTTTTTATGTCACTTTTTACCTGTGTTTAAAAGGTGCAGTTTGTATAAAAAACCTTTTCTGTGAAATATTTTTGAAACCAACCAACTTCTAGGGGGTACTCTGGCAAAATTTTATGAACCGTTGTGAAAATAAACAAAAACGTGTGTACCTTCTAAATCGCTCGTGCTAGAAACTTCATTTTGGGCTCTACACCCACTAATTCAAACCTTAGGGTGCTTTTGGAGTAGATTAAATTGTGATCAAATTTAAGCTTACTTTGATTCTGGCATAATTGCACAACAGAGCACCAAAATTACTGTATTGCGGTAATTTTTCATATTATATAATATAGTACATCACAACAAAACGTTACCAAATCAATTTTTAGGTAAAAATTTCAGTATAAAGAAACAATGGTGATATTAGAAGGTTTATTGCTTTCTTGTAATGCAACTTTACTAACTGTGCATCTAGTTATGGTTCTTTGGCTACATGGTTAAGTGGTAGCTTCTTCATACTGTTCGTTAGTTAATGAAATCATAACACCAAGTTAAATAAAAAGATCACTGCAGGCTATGCAGCAAATTATTGGTAAATTTTTGTACAATAGCGACCCTAGTACAAGCTAAATTGGCTGTCGTTTGGAAATGTTTTTGTACTAAATTAATTTATTTTAGTGTTCTCGTGCAGATATGAAATTTTTATAGCATGGTTTGACAATTTTTACAACTCTTGGTTACTTTGAAGTTGTAGTCGCAAGGCAATTGGATTTACCATTGCTTTATTTCCAAGCATTAAAGCAAAAACAAGCCAATTGATGCAACACTTTGTATTTGTCTATTAAAACAACGTAAATATCTATGTCAAAGTATTTTGACTTAAATAAATGTATGATACAGGGTGTTCATAAAGTCCTGATACAATTTCAAAAGCTTTTTATGAAGCCAATTCACAAAATATCTTAACCAGGGTGGTTTTATTTTAATCAGTACTGCTTAAAGTTTTTATTTAAAATGAAATTTTGTGTTTCAGATTTAATTTTTATGTGTGTTATGAATGTGTTAAATAAACCCTTATTTATGGTTACTCCTGAAGAGAAGGCACAATGTGTATCCTGGCTCATTAAAACAAAATCGACGTTCAGACTCAGCGAAGATACAGGACTAAGTATGGAAAAGATCCGCCATTACGTTCTTCAATTCGTCAATGGTACAAGAAATTTATGGAGACAGGGTTAATGCTGGATGCAGTGAGAAGTGGGCGACCAAGAACATCAGCGGAAAACATCGAGAGTGAAAGACAAGCGCTTAGTTGTTCTCCTATGAAATCCATTCGTATTGCTGCCCGAGAATTGGAATTAAAACCTACAAAAGAACTTGGTTCTACGCAAAAGGTTAGAATTGTATGCTTACAAAGTGCAAATGTTACAGAGACTTCAGCCAAACGACAAGCTAAATCGAAAAGAGTTTGCAGACAACATGCTGCAATGAATTTCTGAGGATGAAGAATTTTTTGAGGATGAAGAACTTCCTACTCCAACACTGACCCTGTCTCTATAAATTTCTTGTACCATCGACAAATTGAAGAACGTGATGGCAGATCTTTTCCATTCTTAGTCCTGAATCTTTGCTGAGTCTGAACGTCGATTTTGTTTCAATGAACCAGGATACACATTGTGCCTTCTCTTGAGGAGTAACCATAAATAAGGGTTTATTTAACACATTCATAAAACACATAAAAATTATATCTGAAACACAAAATTTCATTTTAAATAAAAACTTTAAGCAGCACTCATTAAAATAAAACCACCCTGGTTAAGATATATTGAGAATTGACTCTATAAAAAACTTTTGAATTTGCATCAAGACTTTATGAACACCCTGTATGATGAAGACGATAGCCTATACCGATAGCTTGGTTATTCAAATTTATCGGTTGAGTTAACCTAATTCAGGGATCAAAATTCTTTGCATTGTGTCGACTCCTCTTCACACTGATGATGAAGTCAGTTGACTTCGAAACACGGGAATGCTCCCGCGATAGGGGGCTCCACCTCACCTGCGTCACTAGGGGTTGAAATGATTACCCATTTCGACATGGAGACAGCATTAAGGTGTTGTCAAATGAAGTAGGATTGTAAGACATGATGTCTCTGTGAACTATTAAATTAGTTCTGCTTATTTCACTTCAGGATTAATTTAACATGCAAATGTGAATTTTTTGAGTGAACTGGGTGCGCGACCGATTGTTTGAATTTTTTTTTGCCTTCTTTTATCTACCGTCTGATGAGTTATTTATACTCTCTTTCAGGGTCATTGTGTGTTTTTCACTTTCAATACACCATTTGCAAGCACAAACTTTACACAATGTCGACAGAAGTGCAACAACGTATGTGTTTTTAGAAGTACTGATAAGGGTTAAGCTTGACACGTGGAATTTTCAGGATAGCCATATACAAAGAAAAGATAAAATATGACAAACTTTGGGGGTACCACAATGGGGTCCCCTCAAACAAGCTGCCAAAATTCAAAATTTTTAAAAACTTAAGCCTGGCGCATGAAAATTTCAGGATAGGCAAATACAACAAAAAGTAACACTATATCAGAACTAGGAGGTATCAAAATGAGGAGTCCCCCTCACTTGGGTCCTCCAAACCTCAAACTTTTTAACCACTCAAGCTAGACACATGAAATTATCAGAATACGCAAATATAAAAAATAAAATTTTGGGGTTCACCATTGAGAGGTCCTCCAAATAAAAAGTTTAAGCCGCTTATACTGGACACATCAAATTTTCAGGATAGATAAATAAAAAAGATAAAATATGACTGGTTTGGAGGTACCACGATTGGGGAGTCCAAACAAGCAGCAAATACAGTGAACATTAATTCAAAGAAATCCACAGGAACATTGGATCATTGGTGAGACCTATGCAGGTGCGAATTCCTTCGATCACGAAGTAGTCACTGCAATGAAAAGGGTGAGGATCGTCCAATAAGTTAGTGCCTGATGCTGTCCGAAGTGTCTGGTGACAGGAGGATGAACATACGCTACAACAACAACATTGCAAAAAAGTCATCTTCTCACAGAATTCGAACCTGCAGTCTTTGGATTACCCGTGCACAGCTCTACCACTTTAGAGAGGATGTCTCCACACATGCTTAATTTTGGCTATCTAAACCCAGCAACTTTGCTTTTACTATGCAAGAGGATAACTTTTTTGCATGGCTTGTTTTAAGTAGTCGCTGTTCTGATGGCTCTTCCCTAGGCTTTTCTGCGCTGGTGGCCTTGAGGTCAGACGGACGCAAGCAATTAAAAATTTAAAACTCTGGTCTGCAAACATCAAAACATCACAAATAAATTATTACCAACATCAAAAGGTTTTGTTACAATTATAGTGGAATGTCGTTTTTGCAGTTATAACTGAAGCAAAAAGTTACTGTAGAAATATTTGTTTTAACTAGGGTTTTCTTTATAAACTGAATCGGTTTATGGCTATCATTATTTATACTGTAATTAGAGTAGGTCGATTTTCGCTATAGAAAAACGTTATTTTGCAGTAGTTGCGTATTAGCCGAGAGACACTTTCTGCGAAATTTGAGCACTCCAAGTCAAGAAACGGCTTGCGAAAATGGCTTTTAATTTTTTTGCCCAAATTTGCTTTTTTATTACATTCCGCTACATGGCACACCATAATCCATTTACAAAATACATGATATTTTGCCAAATTAAGCATGAAAGAGGTTCTTATCATTTTGCTTGAACCTAAAATAATGAGCCGTAAGTGCAAATGGTACAAAATTACAAATAAATACAATGGTACAATTGCTCAAGTCAAAGCAACTGTTTACAATATTAGGATTGCACATAAAACTATATCCAAAACTCTCAAACGTTTAGTTGTTTATTTGGGAGTGAAATATTATCCGCTTTCATATGCTCCATTCTAGGACTATCACCAACGACCAAATTCCAGTTCAAAGCAGTTTGTAGGTAGTTCTGTAGCCTACCAATAATATGATAAAACAGAATTTGGTTGCAATCAATCAATCTTGCTTACACTATTAATAAATCATTTCTCTTGCACAAAGTTTTATCATTTCAAGCTGATAAGAGTCTACTGTGTTTCGCGTGATTCAAGCTTAATCGAAGTTAGCTTTAGCAATAAAAGCAAAAGGAAGAAATAGCTATGCCGAAAGCAAAAACACAACCGCTTACAAGACAAAAAAGTGACGCAAAGTATAATGGAGGACCCACGGAGTTATCAGAAATGGAGCCAAGTACCTACATGCAGTTAATCCGTTACTATTACCATTTAAACAATACTGATCCTTAAAAGCTAAATTTTGCAATATTGCCAACAGATAAAAGAAGATTTGATGGGTATTTGGCAGTCGGTGAGCCCGCGATTACCTTTAATATCCACATTGTCAATCGAAAAAAAGATAAGAGATTTGCTCCAGTTGCTTAAAGATACCAATCGAAAACACAATCAAGCTGCTGCATAACGAAATCTGGCTAACAAATTAGACAGTCTTTTTGATATTGATGGTGCTCCTGTTCTTTGGAAGTGTTACTGTGAGATGACAGAAGAATCAACTGTGATGTTGACAACAGCCAACAAGAGCACATATTTTGCTCTTAAAAGATTGGGCATACTTGAGAGATCAACTTTTGAAGAAAAATCCCAAAGGCTTGCTTCAAATGGCATCCGTGGACCGAGTTGCTGTAAAACGAGCTTTACGATCATTGGCAAGTTTTCCGCGGTCAACTGTTGATTCTTCCTCTTTCCCTTGCACCTCAATCCAGTCTTCCACAGACACTGACAGTGCTTCAGTACATTCAGAAGTAAGTTTCACTATGCAGTGTGTAATGATAGCAGCTAGTGATACAACCATAATGCAATCGCATTAAAACTTGGTTTGAAGAGAACAAATTTTATTGCCGAACAATCAATAACATTTGAAACACAGTATAGACGGTAAGAATGTTATATTTATATGTCATAACTGCTGCATTTATTTCTGCTCCAAGTTTGATGTCGAGTTAAAATCAGCAATAAACCCAATTATCACATTATCTTTATTGTTATTGCTTGTTCTGCATAATTTTGCACTAATTATGATGGTTAGTACTGTAACTAGCCATGCACTAATTAATGTTAAACTTAGATTAACTTAATTATAATTAGGCTTAGTTGGTCGAGCGGTAACGCGTTCGTCTCTGGATCGGGAGGTCTGAGGTTCAAATCTCGAGCCGGTCAAATCGGACACAGTGTTGTTAACGGCTCGCCACCGCTGAGACATTTCTTCGAAAGAAGCTGTGTTGCCCGGGCACAATGACGCGGAGATGGGCCCCGCCAACTCATTACATGCTTCGGCGTAATCCATCGAGTATAATGAAAGATTTGATTTGATAATTAGGCTTAATAACTTATTTGTTTTAGGAAAGAGATACATAGCTACCAACCACGTCAGCAGCTCCCAACCCTGCAGCATCACAAAACTAAACAGATTTGTAATGGAGTTAATTCGAGGTGACCTGTCTTTCTTCTCTTGGTGCAGCTCTTGGAAATGCTTTGTTATTTGACATCAAACATTTCTTACAACCTCATGTTGATATAAACGAGATTTTAATAGACAAAACAAAAATAGACATAGCAAAATCTAAAGTCAAAGTTATTAGTGAAGTACGACAACTAAAAGAAAAAACTCAGGCAATCTGTGTCGGTATTGGTTACAAGATAAATGAGAAAACTTTGGACTGCAAAGCAACGGAAGATGACATTGGAAACAACATTTTAAAATAAGTAACCGATTCTCAACACCACCTCATCATTACGTATGAACCCGAAATATGCTCTGGAGAGTATTTAGCCATAAAATGCTTCCAATAACTGGTGAAGTTATGGCTTAGCATGCCTACAATGCACTGGAGAAATTCGACAGTTTGGAAAGCATTAGAGCAATGTTGGTTGACAACACCTCTGTCAACACAGGCTGGAAGAATGGTTTGATTGCCAGAATACAAACTAGGGGGGAATTTGCATACTCTTGGTTGTGCTTTGCACCAAAATGAACTTCCTTTTCGTGCCATATTCAAAAAATGGATGGAGTAACTAAAGGATCGCAGAGCTTCAGTGGACCACTTGGGAAAAAATGTAAAAAGAACGTCCACAGTAAGCCACAAATTGCGTTTGAGTCATTGAAAACCCTTTACAACATAGCATGGAAAAAGATTTCAGCGATTTGAGCACTGACCACCGTCTTCTCTATAAATATTCCAACGGAATCGATGCAGGAAAAGTGGACGAAAAGTACTCCTCCTGGAAAATCGGTCAGCTGTATCACGCAAGATGGCTTACTCTTGCTATTAGACCTCTTGTTCTCTATACACGGGAAGAATCTTCAAGTGGGAATTTAATTAAACTCGTTCACTACATAGTAAAGGTTTATGCGCCTTTGTGGTTGGAGATAAAGTCTTAATCTAAACTGCACGAATCTCATAGAATATTGTTTCAGAATTTGTCTCGCATTGATCAACTTCCAGTTCAAAACGTAAAAACCATAGCAAACCAAAACCTGCAAAAAAACTCCTTTTGCTTATTACCAGAAAACTTTCTGCATGCATTGATAAAAAATCAAGATGCTATATGCCGTTAAGTAGGCTTTTTATGACGTGATTGCGAGTAAAAGAAAGTGTGCTTGGTTGCTATTTAGAGTCATACTAGTATTTCTTGCCTTACAGTTTATTTCAAACAGATAAAATGGTATACCAATAGCTGTGCTCGAAAGCGCCATCTAGTGGTTTTGCAAAAAATCACATTTGTATCAAAAAAAAAAATTAAAGTAAAATCCGCGAGCCATTTTTTAATGTAGAGCACTCTAAGTCTGCAGGAGTTCATTTTGGACCAAAATGCAACTACTGCAAGATTACGTCATTCAAAATTCGAAGAAAAGTAAAAAATCGATCTACTCTACTGTACATGCATGTATATCGTTTAAAAGTTGCCACAATTTTAACAATTGCACAGCGCTGTTCAAATTTCAGGCCAGTGAAATCAAACATAATGTTGTTGATGGCTCGCCACTGTTGCAACATTTCTTCAAAAGGACCTGTATTGACCAGGCGCAATGGTGCGAAAATGGGCCCCCGCAAACTCATTACACACTTTGGTGTAATACAGAGAGTATAATATAACAAAAGATTTGATTTGATTTTGCACTGTGCTGTTAAGAGCAAATTGCAACTAACTTATTAAAAGGTGAAATGAGAACTGAGCAGAGTTGTAAAAGTTAATCAACATTTTTGGATACTTTTTCTAGACATTTAAACTTTGAAAGTCTTTAACTACAAACCTGTTCAGGTTATTGGAACAAAACCAAATTTGAAAGCAATACATTATTGAGTCTTCCCGGCAGTGAATATTGTAGCTGTTTCTTCCAAGATGCAGACGTTATAAAAGCACGTCTGTATATTTGGAAAAAACAGCTACAACATACATCCTGGGAAAGACTCTCTATTGAACCAGCAAAATTCCTGGCACCAGGGCATCAAGCCCCCTGAGAAACCTGGCAATGCCTCAACACTCTGTGCACTGGAGTCGTGAGAGCAAAGAGCACTTTGACAAAGAGAAGTTCTCACAGCAGCCCCGTTTCATACATTTGCAGAAGTTTAGAAGATACAGCAGAACAACTTCTGACTTGTCTCCTGCTCTTAAGTTTGCACCATCCAAGATCTGTGCGAGTACACCAGTAAAGCAAAGGAAACAATAGAACTTTGGAAGGACTTTTTGTGGAGACTCGATCATCATTATCATTGATCTGACAATCAACAACTGTAAACATGCTTAACCTATTTGAGACACTATTTTTAAGTTAAGTCAAGTTCTTTAGTTCCTGGATATCGCGTGCAAAGTCACATTCTAGTTTCAAAATACAGTGAAAAAACTGTTTGCAACTCCCTGAAGAGTGCTGAGCTTTAGCGTTGTAAACTACCATAAGAGCTTTTTGATTGATGCTACCCGAGTATATTGATAACTTTGTGAGACCTGTAAACTTTGAAGGCAAATAACTAACCACAAAGCTGTTAAAATAAACCTAAAAGAGCGAAATGTGCAAAAAAAGTACGTAATTTTTGGTAAACATTTGTTGTACTTGTAACATTTAACCTAGGGTTCTGGAAAGAATGGAATGAAAAAAATTAGTATGAATTGAGTGGCCTAAACGTAGAGTGGCCCAAGTCGACTTGGACCAAAAATGATTTTATCATAGTTTCTGAAAGATTCAAGCTTTAAAAATTTTTTGTGAAAATTTTGAAGTGCTTCTACACAAACTAATTTTGGTTCACGTTAACTTGTAACAAGTTAACCAAACTGTGAATTCAGTTTAATGGACCTTGCCAATTTAGTCCACTGCAACGTAGCATCTTAACCAAATTTCTTTTTCAATGTAATGTACCAAGCAAAACTAGTCCACTATTTTGTTTACTTTTTATGAAAAACCCAACTTTACTGCAGTGGCATATCTATCATTATTTAACACAAAAAGTATTAAATGTGGATGATATTTCAATTCAATTCTTTTTTATAAAAGTAATATACGCTGCACAATGCCTAATTGGTTTTAAAGAATGCATTTTTTCACTAATACCACCATGTAATAAAAAATTTACTTTTTTAAATTAAGTGCATATGTCTTAGTTAGCTTTTTCTGCATCTTACTGTGATATTGGCAAGTATCTCATCTGCTTACCACTTCTTATTTCTGCTCTCTTTCTCTTCATTGCTCAATTTTTCGTGAGGGTTGCAGAGGCAGCAGCTCAAGATTAAGCTGCCACACTTCACGGTTTTTCATTACCTCCATCATTTCGCTTGTGTGAAGTTCCAAGCGATTCTATCCAAGATCCACAATCTAGGTTGTCCAACTGGTCTTTTCCCATTATTTTGGTTTGGCAAGTAAACTGAGGCACTTTGCTCACAATGCCATATCACTTACACTGAGATCTTTTAATTCAGAGATGTAGCGGCTTGATGTTTAGACGTTTTCGAATCACAGAGCTATGCACCTTGCTAAATAACATAACTAATCAATTTCTCATAGAAACCTCATTTCAAACACTTGTACTTGTGACAGGCACATCAATTTTTCGAAATCTTTGGGGGGTCCAACGTAATAACCAGAACTTTTTTGGCGAAATCTCGCAAATGTTGTTTGCATTGTTTGCACACAATAGACTTTGTTTGCAACGTTCATACGTCGCAAGAGCACATTTGATGCAGTTTTTTTTTTGTTTATTTGGTGTTGTGCCGTTTAGGAAATAAGCGTACCTATCGACAAGGTATTTTGTAAGAAAAAGAAAAAACTCATCGCGGCCAAAAGTGGGCTGGTAGGGATGAAAAGGTATCTGGAGATATAGAATCATGTAAAACATTTTTGAGTTGTTTTTTTAATGCGAACTTTTTCACTCCAAACTTTTGGGGCGTTTTTCGGGCGTTAATTCCAATGTCACAACTTTGAAAACTTTGAAAATTGTTCCGTCAAGCCTGTCTATACTACTTTAAGAGATGACACGGATAGGCATGGCCAAAGGGGCGGCAGCCGCCCCAATTAAAATGCCCTCAATAATAAAGATATTAAAACAAAGTCTACGATTCTTCAGTTTTAGTTTGTTTGGCATTTCTTCGCATAAAAGTGCATGCTTTCAACTGTAATTTGCAATAGCATTAATATGGACAACCAGGAAGCCCAAGCCCCCTCAATTCAAAATTCGCAACCTCAGGCACTTATCTAACCTTTTGATGAATGCAATACAATAACCACGACTGGATTTACTAAATGGCGCAGTACCAGAGGACCCCACGTTTAGATGATGGGCCGAAGACTTTTTTTGTCTCTACCTATATTGACTGGAAATTGCAGCAAGAATCTCCAACGTGCAAGAGGCCCTGCGCACTGTAAATCCAGCCTGGGCAAAAACATAATTAGCTGTTGGCCGTACCAATCACCACCTCTTGTACACATTAACTTTCAATAACAATTCACCTCCACCTCACCAGTTTTAACACGACAAAATGCTTTTGAAAAAAAAAATTAACAAGAGAATATGCACATTGAACAAATTATTGAATTTAAATTAAGGGGGCCTGAGCCCATAAGTCGTTACATGTACTCCTAGAACGGGTTATTTTCATGACCTACTGCTGAATTATTTTAGAAGGTAATGTACCTTACTTATGCTTACCTGGGCCAAATCACATGCAAAATTTAACCCCAAAATGCAAGATTTGAACTTAAATTGTAATTTATCCCCAAATAACCCCAAAGAACTTAACTTGAAATAAATTTAACCCCAAAAAGGTGTTTTGAACTTAAATTGTAGGTAAAAAGAGAATTGAACAATTTAATTTTCAATCGGCTTTCTAAACAGTTTTGTAAACGAGCCGACTAGTTTAGGCTCGAACCCGAAAACATAAGCCCAAACCCAAAAACTAATCTGAAGCCCAAATCATGCGCACCCCAAAAAAAACGAGAGTTAAGTTAGATGTGAAAAATTTAGCAATGTTGTAAAGTTATTTTGATTATATTTTGGTGCACCTAGGACAAAAAGCACGTCTCAGGCCAGAATTAAGCCCAAATTTCTTTCAGCTCGAACCCAACTCGAAAAGCTCGGCCGGACTTACAACTCTGTTTCTAAATGTTGAAGATCTGGTTCTTTCAAATTACTCCAAAAACACGCAAAATGTGATCTAATGGCATTAAAATAACTATTTTTTTCAAAAAATTACAAAAAGTTGCCCAGTGGCTGGGGGCTTTGCCCCCAGACCTCTGTCTGTGATAGTTTGAGTTACACTGGGTTACTCATCATGTTTCCCAATTTAGACATTTTAACTTTTCAACATTTACTTCAAACTCTCCCCCCTTCAGCAAAATCCTAGTTGAGTGCCAAACCAGGCCATGGCTTCTAAACTTTCATTTTACAATACTTTTGTCTCAGCAAAAGTGTCTCATTTCAAAAATGTTTGAAGATGTCATTGCATGTGATTTGCCCCCTCCCCCCCGAATCAAAAATCTTGGCTCACGTGCGACGGCACCGTCCATTGAGTACCCGTTCGGATGGCACCACTGTAATATTGAGTGACTATGCTGAGAAGCTCTGACACTGCGAGTCTCAGTATGTCCTTGCTCCTCAGTGCCTATCGTAACAGTGAGGACTTTCCTTAACTAGACTTCACTGACAGACACACAGTCACAAAAATGAGTTTGTGACGTACACAAATAAAAATTGTGCAATATATTGGCTAGGTGATAAACAAACTCGTTTATTGCTATAAAATCTTGGCCTAGCGCTGTGATATGCAGTTTTTAAGATTTTGAGCAAGAAAAATCTGTCAAGACAGAAATATTTTGTTAGTATCCATGATAAATAGCAAACAAGTTCATTTTTATTGGGGGGATCTTTTACCCTTTGGACCCCTCCAATGCATATCTTTGGGGGATCCAGACCCCCTTGGCCTCCCAGGAATCGACGCGCCTGACTTGTGATCGCACTGTTCAATCATTGCCCAAGATTCACTTCAATAATTGAGAATGGAGACAAAAACTGTTTTGAAAATTGAGAGCTTTGCTTTTTTTGACAATTTTTTGTTTCATGACAACCCAAAACTGCAAAACTCGCATCACTGTATTACTTGTATCAACTTTGTTTATTTTTTGGGTATCTAGTTCCTCATCTTGTCTTCCGTCTCTAGTGAATGCAACAATAAGATACTTAAATTTCTCTAACTGTTTCAGTGTCGCTTCATTCACTTTCAACAAGCACTGATCAGAGTTTTTTGAAAGATGAAGTATTTCTGGTTTGGCCGTTCTTATTTGCTTATATTTCATTCAGCGGTGAAACAAGCAGCTGCAAGCCATTTAATGTGAATTGGAGGCTAGACTGTCAAAGAAAGCAGAACCAAATCATTATTAAATAACAGGCGACTTATTTTGCCATTTCCAATCGTGGCACACTCAACTGGATTTGTCGATCCAATTCATGTCAATAATGAAGAAGAGAGGTGACAAAACGCATCCTTGCTGGAGTACAACGCCGCATGAAATGGCTTTGATTACTTGCCATTTACCCGAACACAAACTACCGGTCGGCAGTAGAATGACTTTATTGCACTAACAACTGACTATCAATGCCATATTCCAGCAAAACCTCCCAAAGTTTATCCTGAGGAACTCGATGATATGCTTTTTTGAGATTGACAATGCATGCAAAGAGATCTTTGCCATATCTCCAAGATCACTCAAAGATTTGTTTCAGAGTGAAGATCTGGTTTGTGGTGCAGCGACCCGAACGAAAACCGCACTGACCATCTTGATTCCACTATTTCTCGGCATTTCTTTTCAAGATATTTATATACTTTCCTTGGCAAATTAAGGAATAGTATCTTTTTTGTAATTCGCACATGCTCACCTGTCTACCAATGTTTGGAAGATTTGCTAATCTTCCACACAACTTGACACACTTGCGTTAACCAGAAAATTTCTTGCTTGGTCAGCACTTTTAACATCTTTGGTCTGTTTTCATCTTCACCAGCAGCCTTTCCAGATTTTATCCCTTCAATTGTCATTGCCACTTCTACTGCAGCAAAAATTTCTTCTAACTGTACTCCTGCACCTCTTACACTAAATGCATCATTTCTTATGTGTCATGAGTTGATGTGATGTCTTCCCAGGATTCAAAAGATCTTTAAAATATTTTTTACTTCGTGAAAAGGTTTTATTCTCAACTGTTAGATTGTTACCTGCAGAATTTTTGATGAAGTAAGTGACAGTCGATCGCTTACCATGTAATGGCTGATGGTCTGCCAAAATACTTTTTTTACCAATAAATAGTAGGAATTCAACCGACGACTAACCTCTTTCTAGGATTTCTTGGATATCTATACTGCCAAAATAGCCGCTTTTCATGTCTCAGTGTACAAGGATTGCAAATTAGATGACGATCTGTCCTGCAGCAAGGCCTTGAACAATTTTTTTGTTTGTTTGAATAGTTTCTTTAACTTCTTCGTTCCACCAAGGGTTCTTTTTTCACAATCCCCTGCCACTCATAGTAGCTTGCGCCCACAACATTCAGCTGCTGATGAAATGTTACTGATCTGACCAGCAGCTATTCCTTCTGGATGCCCTCAGATGCATCAGGAAGTTGTCTGAACTTAGATGATATACGGGATGCAAACTGTTTCCTTACTTCTCAGTCTTCCAAAGCCTCCCATTTGATTCTGTAAGTAACAGAAGACTTGTTCGATTTCCTGTTTGGCTAAGGTTTTGCAAGTTGCAAGAAACATACTACCAGATGGTGATCAGTTGACAATTCAGCACCTTGCTTCACTCAATCGTGCAGCACATCCAAAACAAATCTGAGGAAATTTTTTGATCCATACTAGGACGATAATATGTATGCTTGTGAACCTCTCTGTGCCGGAAAAAGGTCATGATGCAGAGTCTGTTGCTACAACAGAGCTGCAATAAATAACTTTTGTTCTTCATTCCAGCAACTCCATGCTGTCCGATCACACCCTTCCACGTAACTCTGGTAATTGCTGTGGTAATTAAGTTACCTTGATTGGGAAACAGCAAAGGGACGTTTTGGTCTTTGAGTCAAACTAACATACATGGTGAAGACTTCACACTGTCCCTTTAATTGCTGAACGTCAAGCAGGTAAGCAGTGAATTCCAATTTTCCTAGTCTTTGGTTTGACCCGAACGGGAATCAAACCTGTCTATCATTTCAGTCGCAGACGCTCCATCCACTCGACCACTGATTGGTTCCAACATCGGCGTTAATTTCAGTTGGTGATACTTATAGAAGAGCATCATTTATTTCATCTTCAAAAGCCCGATATTCACTTGTAACATTCAGGGCATATGCCTACTATAGGCACAATAACCGATTCAATACTTGGAGCTTTAACATGTAGAGTCGTGATCCCAAAGAAACCTAATTTACTCAAAGTCTGACAAACAAGAGCTTGTGAAAATCCTCATATCTGCTCGCGCAGACATACTAGGAAGGATCAGCACCAGAATAGAAGAGCTTCCATCCGCCATCCAGAACCACAGTTCCAGAGCCACATCTCTTGGTTCAAGAAACTCCGATAATATCGAGATGATACTGCTTTTGCTTCCTCAACCAATTCTAACTCTTTCCTGTGAGGGTGAGGATATTCCCCATTGCCCAACAGCCATTAGTGATGGTATACCAATGAGTGTGCAACATTATCTCGAGTAGGAATACTTTGTGCTGCTTCAATTCGCCTCTCCAACTGTGGACCAGGCACATTGGTGGAGCTGCTACAAGAGCTGGCTTTTGAAATTTGTCACTTATTTTTCAAACAAGCTTCTCTATTAAAGACCCGAATGCCGTACGAGTTTCACTGAATGATGACCTGGGAGGTCACTGAGCACTCCCCTGCCGGACGAGGCTCCAATTGTACAACATGAACCTATTAACGTCGTACATGTAATTTTCATTATGTGTACACATCATGATTTTTTGGCAGTTTGATGTAACTTCGGAGAGGTTTTACTATATAAGAGTAGTCCTTCTTCTAGTTTATGCGCACACCACAGCTAATGGACATAACCAACCAGGGTTTAAAGTTTTCCATCTTGTTTTGCTTGAACTATACTTCGTCTGGTCTCTACCCTCCGATCTCTTAACTGTCTATTCTTTTGCATGGGATCTAACTAACCCTCGTTGTCCAACCTCCTCCTCCTCCTGAAGGCGTCATATGATATTTAAATGGCCCCTGACTGATTAAAATAGCAGAGGAAAATGGTTATTGTGCAACGATTTAGTACTTTGTAGTGGAAACACCTAATATTTTTGAAGTCTTTTTCAAACAAATTTGTCAACTATTCAGCAGAAAACATATGTCGAAAGAACTTTTTGATCAATTGTTTGACCGAGCAAAATAATATCCTTAGTATGGTTCCTTTCCATGGCCCTTATTTTTCTTTTTTTAGTTTTTTTTCAACTTGGACCATTACACGTTAGTGGAAGTTTTGCACCAAGTTAACTTGAATCCGCAAAACTTGCAAATATTGGAGTAGTGTAGTGGCCCAACTTCAAAAAAGATGTAATAAAAAAAATAGTGATCACGTGATCACCAAATTTTGTAAAAAAAAATTTTGATTACCCCAGTAGTGAACTCGTAAACGTACGTAGTGCTAACGCTTAAATGAAAACATGAAAATAATTGTCAACTTTAAACGCGGTTTTCTCAAAATCACCAAATTCGACTTAGGCCACTCTACGTTTAGGTCACTCAATTTTGAATGTGACTTCATTCTAAGTTGAACTCTGCATTACCACTTATAAATAAAACGCTTGAAAACTCTTAAGCAGGTGCGGATTCCTTTAAGCACGAAGTAGTCCATGCAATAAAAAGTGTGCGAATCATCCAATAGTTAGCGCCTGACGTTGTTCGATGACTGGAGCAAAAATATGCAAACATAATTTGATTTTGTTTTAAACTTTATACATATCTTTTCTATGCTGAGGCAGGCATTGTTTTGATTCAGTTCTTAAATTTTCAAAAAAATAGAACTGTTCGTCCATGTGCTTAAATAAAATTTAAAAAAAAAAATACAGCAGTGGGCTAGTGTAGATTAGATATTTAATGGCACATTCTAATTTGTCATATTCTAGTTGTGATTTCAAAGTTACGAAACAACGAAACATTAACTGATTAGTCCAGTAACAAACCTATTCCTCATAACCTTCCTTTTGGAAGCAAATTGCATTTTTACATTAAACTTACTCTTTCTTTTGGCTTAGAAACTTATACATAATTATGCCGCAAATATCCGTAATGTACCATGCCATGGTAAACAATGTTGTAAAGCTTATTTTTTCTTCCTAGTGATTTAAAATAATGATTCTACTGAAAACTAATGTAAAATCATTCAAAAATTTCACAGAGCACATCATAGACTAGATAATTGTCATGTTTTTCTTCAAAAGCAAACAAAATTCAAAAACTTTTTTTCAGTACTCGAAATATTTTTTGATACACAATTTGGCTAGACCGTAGTTCGACTATCAGCAGTTTATTTATGAATTAGTGTTTAGCACCATCTGAAATGTACGATCTCTAAAAAATCAGAAGAAGGAAGCATAGCAGTTAGCAAGGTCACAAGGAAAACTGCAACTAGGGTAAGAAAGATTTTGGATAATGGACTATATATTTTTGCCAACAAATGACATTAACAAGTCTGAACACAGAAAGGGGATTTTAGTCAAGCCGCCAGTAGCGTTCACAGGCACCCAAAAAGATGTATTATTTTACATACATTTTTGAAATCTCGAATAAATGTTCTTTCAAAATAGCCAATGTTTCCACTCAATTTCCAGTTGGTTTGGCAGAAATTGGGGATTCCCTGGCGAAATGGTGTTGAATTTTTTTGCTGAGGTGGAGTTGATTTTGATTTTAAAAATTGTATTTCTATATGAAGTGAACTGTCGATTTTAGATTCAAACGAAAGAGGAAAATAATTGCAAACTTTTCATACAAAGTTTTTGGATTGTTTTATTATGATGTCAAGATATGGTTGATTGACTCCCAAATTTTTACAAGAAAATTTAACTAAGGGTACATATCGTTAGTTATTACAGCCAAAGTTTACTAAATAATGTCACAAAAGTTGAAACATCAATAAACCAGTTTTTTACTGACAAAATGAAACCGAAATGACATTTTTGTGACGTTATTGAACATAACTACCCACTAAAATGCAAAACCTACTAGACACGCTTTTCAAACAAATTGCATGTCATAGCGAGTATTTCACTCGCAGCAATGTGGTTTTTGTAGCAAAGCATCAAAGAAAATCAGTTTCACATCGTAAATGCACAAAATGACATTTATATTAATACTTTTTTTACAGTTTACATGTATGACAATAAACTCTGTTCAAAATTTAAGAACAAACTAAGAACAATTTATTAAGAACAATGTAGTGAGAAAATTAATAATAAGCTATAGACAGTATACAGAGTCTTATAGGCACAATCAAACCTTTGATTAACAGCCTAAGACATACTGTTTCGGAATCGACATTCGTCTTTTATTCCTTGTCAGTATAGCTAGGACTACAGGTATGAACATGAGCGTAGAAAGGCAAAGAATCGCAAATTAACCAGATCATGAAACTTTTTTTTTTCTAAAAATATATTTCCAAAAATACATTAACCAGACCATGACACTTTTGTTAGCTAGGCTATTGCTCTTCTGTGATATGTAAGGTAAGATTTGTACTTTAGTCGGTAATGATTTGATTTATGCAATAGTTTCATTCAGTAAAGATTTAATTAATAGCTCTAGTTTTATTAGGTAAGGATTTTTCAGCTAAGATTTATCTGTTTTGGCTAAAATTGACTGAATGATGGGTAAACATTTGTGTATTATAAACGTAATCGGTAAAGATTTATTTATTGAGTGGTAAAGATGCTTGTTTCGAAGATTTTTTATCACTGGTGATATTTGTTCTTTTTGGTCTTGCTAGCCTTACTGATGAGCCCTGAGATTGGGCGAAACAGCTGTCTAAGGCATGCTATAGGAAATTGTGTTGCATTGAACTATTAGAATTATGTCTTGTAATATTGTGGTTACTTTATATTTTTGGAAAAAAAAAATTTGTGTCATGATCTGGTTAATTTGCGATTCTTTGCCTTTCTATGCTCATGTTCATACCTGTAGTCCTAGCTATACTGACAAGGAGTAAAAGATGATTGTCGATTCCGAAACAGTATGTCTTAGGCTGTTAATCAAAGGTTTGATTGTGCCTATAAGACTCTGTATACTGTCTATAGCTTATTATTAAACTAAGAACAGTTTTATATAGCTTATTATTAAACTAAGAACAGTTTTATGCTAAATGCAAGAAAAACTTTTAAGATTTTTAATTCTATCACTATTTCGTTAAAAAGAATGACATTGAATTGGCAAAATCCAAATATGTTTCATATGTATTTGGCTCCAATTTTTTGATTTAACCAAGTGCTTAACTCATATTCTTCATTTCAAAATATTAGCAAAATGTTCTCACATGTTGTTTCCAAAAGTGATAAAGTTGGTAGAGTAGGAATAAAACTGTATTCGAGTGGTGTTTCTAACATTTTCTTATAAAAGAGTATATCAAATTTTGGCAGAAAACAACATGATGTTTCTAACAATTGAATCTTGTAAAAGAGTATATCAAATTTTTGCAGAAAACAACATTGCCATCCGCAAAAAGCATGAATAATAAGATCATCCAGATGTTTTAATTTTTTCTGTTGTCGTGAACGAACTCTTTGTTTGCAAAAATGTGTTTTAATTAAATACAGAATTGCTACAAAAGGCATTGATTATTTGTATGTAATGATGCACAATTTTCAAATCAAATTGCTTTGCATATGCAAAAAAATTGTGCTCTTCAGTATCTAAGAATACTAAAACTTTAAAAGTAAAAATCTTACAAAGAAAACATACAAAATTAGGAATTACTTTATTGCCCATTTGCCTCGGTCAAGGAGCGATCTTTGTGTCTGGCTGCCAACTGCCCACCTGTCTACCAGAAGTAATGGAAGCTCCATATTATATTTTTTCCAATCGCCAAGCAACAGAGCTCTGAATTTCAATGTTTATAGTTTAGCTCGATTGGATCAAATCAGAGTAGATAGCTTTTTTGTGACCTTATTTTGTACCATCCATGATGTCGAGTCTTTAAACAAATATTTTTAGAAGTATGGGTAATTGTTTGAAATCATTGAGCGCATGCAAAGCTGTGTTACGGCAAGCGTGACATTTGCCTACATTTGACGTAATTACCAGTAGTAGGTTGAAACCTCCCCTCCCTCTTGGCCAAGTAACTTACAAAATTAACCCAGATACGCTTTTTAACATGTTTTGAACTTGACTGAAAACTAAGGAAAGCTAAAGGGGCTAAATAATAAAACTTTTTATAATTTATAAAGCATTTTTGTAATAATCAGCAGAGTTTTGTTATTCTTCTCTGCATTACCAATGTTAATTTGTCTAGGAATAAGCATGGCCTATATTAAAAGACAAAATTTAACCAAATTTAAGTAGTTTAGGCTCCAGTAAAGTTATGAACAAACAATGAGGCTGAAAATTCATGAAAACTTTAGAACAGCCAGCCTCAACCCAAAATTTACGGTTCATATAAAAAAGTGTATTTGCAAGACTCCTGGCTTTCCTTGCATAAAAGTACGTGCTAATATAATTTTGTTAAACGAATGGGTATAAGATCCAAATGTTTTCAAGACATGAGACTAATAATGAAATGTAAAGACGTTTAACTGTTTTTTCCGATTCTATCATGCACCTAGAATTTCAGGCACCTCAAACCATACTGCAGGTTTCTTGCCAAATGACCCTGGCACAGTACAAAAGTGCGTAGTGCATGTCTACCTGCCTGAAGGTGTCTAAACTCCAGTTTTCGATGAAGTATTATACACCCGTTTGATGAATTTGATCGTAATTTACTGACACCATGTAAAACAGTAGTTCCTAACCTTTCTTATGTTGTTACCCCTGAAATAATTTCATGCATATCACTTTCACTTTTTGAGAAAAACAGCAAGTGTAATAGCTTGCAATCCGAACACACAAAAAAAACAAGATCATTTTTATTACAAACGCAATTAATGAGAAGATTGATACTGCTTTTTTTTATTAAGCGTTTAAATATAGGCTGAGTGCAGGAAAGAAAACATCTCATATCATTATCAATCTCATGTCTGTTTCGATACTTTGTCTTTATCGACACCACCGAAGAAGATATCACTTCACAGCAATAAGTTGAAGAAAATTGAATAACAAAAACAAAAGTTTTTTTTGAAAGAATGTGATATTTATTTTGAAAGCCAGCCCAAAAATTTCGTAAAAAGTTTGTCTCGGGTTAAATCAGTTTTAATACGTGCATCTTTGCACAGTGGAAGAAACTCTATTATTTTTGCTGCCATATCATAATCACAATTAGAGTTTTCTTCACCTAAAAAAGGCTTGCTGATCCACAAAAACTATGTTGCTCTTCAATTCTAGGAAAATACTGCTAAATCGCAATATAACAGATGGTCACCTCATGCCTAATACTAACTAGACTAGACTGTCAATTGTTCATAAAACAAGAGAATCTAAAAAGAGAATCTAGTCACAGTAACTAATCAGTACTCAACTATGGTGTCACAGAAAGCATGGTGATAGTGAAGCAAAACGAAAGTTTTAGATTGGATAGCCCCACACGATAAACATTTGCCATTGAAGCGATTTCTCTTTATTTTCAAAAAAGACTTAAATTACCACTTTCAAAATGCCAAATTACCCTTTTGAGGGTAATTACCCACAGGTTAAGAACCACTGATGTACAATAAATAAAATTAAACGAATGATTCCAAGTGTTTGCAAGGTATAGCAATGAGTACTCTCTCCGAGTAACTGGTACAAAAAAAGCTAGCAACTGCGACCATGATGGCTTTTTGTAAGAGGAACCTTAATCAAATGATGTCTTGAATAGTTCTTCACTTAATTTCGGCACAAAGTAGTGGCATTCGGCTACAGTGAGTTTAAATAATGGGTCAGTTGATCATGCTAATCAGACAGAGGAACCAAGACGAAGGAAGGGATTACTAAGTGGAGCCCTCAGCAGCTGCTGAAATCCAATGAGACGTATGGAGGGGTCTAAACAAGCGGCCTTTGGTAATAGACAAATTTTGTAGATCATTCCAAAATGATTTAGTTGAAAGATCTTTAAAAAAGGCAGACACATTAAGTATACTATAGTATAAATCATTATTAATTGCAAAAAGACCTGCTGTTGCTGAACGGCTTTTGCAAAAGTAACACTTTTATAATATTTTGTAGATGCCTTAGACATCGTAAGTCATTTTAGCAATCTTAAGATATTTGGTGAAATCAGTCATTTTCTATTGTTCTCACTTTTTGAAATGTAAATCACAGTCAGAGTCATTTACATACAAGACAATTTGGTTTGAGTTTTGATTTTACACGGTTTTCAATGTTTTTTTTTTTTCAATCTACATTTTCTGTATTAAAAAAGTTAGTGAACCTATCTTACAAACAGTTTGAGTCAAAATAAAATTTAAAACCCTACAAACAAGCTGCTTTTTCCGTAATTGCAATCATCTGGATGTTTTGACCAAATGGAAAAGTGGATAAATAGCAGGGGATTTATTGGCATAACTAATGGAGGGGATCACTGGCATAACTAATGGAGGGGCAGGAAGGCATTTTCCTTCAGGAGTGGGCCCCTTTATAAATTATGGCAACAAATTTATGGGAAAAAACAAACGACAAAAGTGGAAAGAAGTTTTTACCTAAAACTCGACAGAAAAAAAGCAACCGATTTTCGATCAACCCCTTTTTTCTTCACTTAAAATTGACGGAAAAATGTAGAGTGAATTTCTGGTTAAGTTTTCTGGGCTCTTTAGCCAAGCTTGCCCCCTGGCTCAAAGCTCTTCAATAGGTACACCAAGGCTAGCATGTATAGGTTCCTATGCATATTGCAAAGCACAATACCAAACACCTTACTACCACAGTAAAAATTTAAAACCTAACAGACTGCTTTTCTTGTTGAGGGAGTTATCGCCAGGAGAGCCTTTTCTTCCAAAAATCTTTTTTATATTTTGAATAAAATGATCTCAAAAACGGGTAAAACGATCTGAAGTGATAAACCTTTCATTTTTAGCGTGAGGTAAATAAGAGTTTATGCGAATAATTGTATCTCCCAAAATGGAGTCGGTGATATTTTAATGTAAAAATCAGTTAATATCTCCCCATGTGAAACCACCAGTTTTCTCAACAATGCCTGCGAAAAAAATTTTAGCTCCTTCGTCCATCAACATACAATTTCGTGACGAATTTTGGGGGGTGACAGCCTTCCCACTTTTCCTTAGAAGTATTTGCTGTATCAATAACCAAATGTCTTTTGTAACAATTTCCTAGTCATTTTTAAAAGACATTTTTGCAAACAAAGAGGCACTTTTCCAATTATTTTCCGCTCAGGACAACACAAAAAAAAAAGCATCTAGATGAGCTTATTCACGCTCTTTTGCTGGTGACCATGTTTTCTGCAAAAACTTGATATACTCTTTTATAAGCAAATGTTAGAAACACCACTTATGTACAGTTTAGTTCTACTCTAGCAACTTTATCACTTTTGGAAACAATGTCCATGAACATTTTGTCAATGCAATGTTATTCTTTTCAACGAAATAAAGATAATATTAAAAATAACTTGAAAGTTTTTCTTGCACTGAGCATAAAAGTGTTCTTAAATTTTGAACAGAGTTTATCGTCATACATCCAAACTATAGAAAAGTTTTAATATAAATGTCATTTTGTGCGTTTATGACGTGAAACTGATTTTCTTTGATGTTTTGCTACAAAAACCACATTGCCATGATCGTAATACTCGCTGTGACATGCAATTTGTTTGAAAAGCGCGTCCAGTAGATTTTGCATTTTACTGGGTAGTTATGTCCAATAACGTCACAAAAATGACATTTCGGTTTCATTTTGTCAGTAAAAAACTGGGTTATCAAACGTTTCAACTTTTATGACATTATTCCGTAAACTTTGGCTGTAATAACTAACGATATGTACCCAAATTTAAATTTTCTTGTAAAAATTTGGGAGTCAATCAACCATATCTTGACGTCATGATGAAACAATCCAAAAACTTTGTATGAAAAGTTTGCAATTATTTTCCTCTTTTGTTTGAAACGATTCTTAGAATCAAAATCAACCCTACCTCAGCAAAAAAATTCAACACCATTTTGCCAGGGAATCCCCAATTTCTGCCAAACCAACTGGAAATTGAGAGGAAACATTGGCTATTTTGAAAAAACATTTATTCGAGATTTCAAAAACGAATGTGAAAAAATACATCTTTTGGGTGCCTGTGAACACTACTGGCGAGTAGACTAATTAACTCTTTCGCTATGTTTCGCCACTAAAGTGGGGCAAACTTTGTGGAAATTGTACGTTGCACCACTTCAGTGGCGTAGTCTTTGCTGACGTTTGTACGTTCAGCCATGCTACTGGCGTTTGGGTTATCACTTTTTTCTTTCACCATAATGAGAGCGAGTCTTTTTTCTTGCATTTGTATTGGCGATTACTACTTCCAGTGTTCTGTACTCTCATTTTATAGGGTTAGGCTCAAGTCGAATAAATGTGAAAATAGGTATCAATTTTGAACAAAAATGAATGTTATTTGCTTGCTTGACCGTTTTTTGGAATGTTATATTGATAGAACGTTAATCCATGCCAATATGGCATAAATATCTTGAAATTTATTTTTTTGTGATTTTTTGCGAAATTAATTCTGTACAGCAATGGAGAAAAATTACGTAGGGAAAGAAAGAGTTAAAATGAAAAAAATATTGTGACTTTCCACGTTTCAGCTTTGGCCTCGGAAATACCAAGAATGACCTGTAAAAATGAAACCTTTGTATCCGAAGCGATGAGCCTAAAAACATTGTGCTACAGAGCAAGGTATCAGTTGCTCCCAGATAGCCACTTTCATCACCTAGGCCTACCAAGGTTTAAGAGTGTGCCCAAGTGGACCATTATAGAGGCATTGACCGCACAAAAAAAAGAAGAGTGAGCAGTACAACAGCTGGGGAGTTCAACAACAGTAGGGAAGTTATCAGCAATGTAACTTTGGTAGTCATCCAACAAAGCCTGTTTGAAGTTCATGGTGGGGTGGGGGATAATGCAATGATGTACTGGGGAAAGATCATCTCAATGGGAAGATGACCCAAGCCAATTCCAGGAAGAGTACTGCTCTGTGTACACAATTTGCAAAAGCAAAGGAGTGACACAGGGGTTAGCAAAAAAGTAAAAGTAGTTTAAGAGCAACTCCAATAAAGCTTTGTAGAAAAGTAGAAACATCAGGATCATTTGAGAACAAAAGGAATACGTCCACCCAAATAGAAAAACAACCAGGCTGATAAGGAGTGATGAGATAGTCCCAGTTAAGGTGACGGGCATTCACAACTGATAGAAAGGAAGTATCTGGATTGTTAGTAAAATAGGCAATTACAGCAAAAGAAACTGATATGAGTTTCGGAAAATGTGTTACTGATAGGAGATACTCGAAACTGTGGCTTGCCAACAAAAGGAGTGATTAGAACGAAAAGGAAGTAATCAAAGAACAAACAAAAAATAAAGTCTTGAAAACCCTGAAGGAAAAGGTCATACCGAAGTAAGGAAAAATCCTGAGTTTGGCATGACATGAGGGATAAAAGCTGCATGCTCTCCATTGGAAAATATGCATGAAGGAAAGAAAAGTGTATATTATTTTAAATACTACAAAAAGGTTTGCTAAAAGCAATCAAAAAATTGTAAACACAAATGACTTCCAATTCCCAAAAATTTATATGCTTTTTATAAGACCAAACCATGCAGCCAAGAAGACAATAAAAGGACTTTTTCTTCAAGTCAATCTGCCCCCTGTCCACTACACACAAAGAGAAATGATAAAATATTATTTTATATATGTGTAGTTTAAAGCCGAGTATATGTTTAAGCAGCTAATACTCCAACCCAGTAGACACTGATAGATTGCAAAAAATGGGTGATTAAGGTTAGGGTATTCTAAAGAAATTAGAAGATATTAGTTGCTAAAATACCTACATTCATAAATACTGCTAAATGCTTACCTAATACATCAGAGGATTCATAAATTTGGTTGTTCACAACTTCACCATTGTCTGCACAAAATGAAGAAATGATTAAAAGTCCATAAAGTCCATACTTTTGACAAGAGTACACTGATACTAGTAAAATAAATGTTCTAGAAAACTCACTTTTTCAGCAAAAGCTTTTGATGAAAAGCAGTAAAGTATGAACAAACAAACAACGCTAAGTATGAACAAATAACAAGCATTATAAGAATAAACAAACAGCTTTTGGCCTTTGAATTTCCAAATTCAGGAAGTTAGTTCCATTTCTTCATCTCCAACATCTTAGGAGAAATAAAACCTTTTTAATGTTTAAAGGGCCAACTTAACTAAACTTTCATATTCTTTCAAGACATTTTAAAAATCACAATTGATGAAATTTTGAAGACTCTACTTGAGAATTCGATTGGGTTAATAAGCACATCAACTTTAACAGATGCGCTTTACTCAAAAAACCAACCTACATCATGCTGACGTAATTGTACGGCTAGCAATGCTGAACCTGAATGAATCTAAATGCTGATGATTTATGTTTGGCTGCAAATAAATCAACAATTGGTAGTCCAGGTAAGCCAAGTATTAAAAGCAGTGTCAAAAGGCTTTGCAAATACAAGGCATCAACTAGCAATTGTGGTACAGCTATAAGTTTGCTTGATAACATAATTAACTAACCCATACTGTAAGTAACTGTGCTACGTACCTGCACAATATTTCAGCATTTTAAAATGAAAAATTATCTGTAATCACAGCAAGAATAATTATTTTTTAATAACAACACTGAGTATTGCTTTTTTTGTATCGACATTTTTAGTATCAGGATTTTCTAGTACTGGTAGCGGCATTTTCAGTACCAAAAATTTCTAGTACTCGCATTTTCTTGTATTGTCATTTGTTAATAACAGCATTCTCAGTACCAGCATCGACATTTTCAGTATATACTGGCATTTTTCAAGACTGGCATTTTTCAAGACATATTTTTCAAGACATATTTCAAGGCATTTTTCAAGACATATCTGGCATTTTTCAAGACATCCAGTATATATTTTCAGTATATACTGGCATTTTTCAAGACATATTTAATTCTACGGTAAAATATTCACTGCTTTTTGTTACACTTAATTTCTTAATTCACAGTGGTGAAACATTGTACAGGTATGAAGTACTTTTATTACAGGATGGTTAGTTGACTATGTTATTTAGTTATGTTTTTATGCTACTTAGCTAACTTATATCATCAACATATTTGCTACGTAATGCTTTCTATTTGTAAATTATTTTGACAATGCTTTTAATATTAGTTCTAACCGAACTACCAACTGTTGAATACCAACACCCTTGTGCAACAATGGGTCTGTTCAACAATATGTCTGTGCACAGTAAGTTTATGTGTGTGTGCAGTCTCTGAAAGCTGTGTGCGTGCTCACACGTGCACAGCTTAGAGGGAGCACTGGGTACCACCCCTTAGGGACCCCTCCCAATCAGGGACATAGCCAGGGGGGAGCAGGCGAGGCAAGTACCCCATAATTTTACTTTGCATCCCCAAATAATTTCAGTTGAACCTTATTTTTAACAAAACTTCATGCATTTTTTGCCTAAATACATTACTTTGACTCCTCAAATTTTTTCTTCTCCCCAAAATTCCATTCTGACTACGTGCCTGCCCAAATGGACCCCCAAAAATCAAGTTTTTGAAAGGCTTAACCTAAAGTGTCAGTTTTTTTTACATCAGCACATACCTAGTAGACAAATATTTTAATGGGGTGGGACATTTTCCCGAATCTACCACCCAAGAAAGATGCAAGGTGTGCCAGAAAAACACTCATATCATGTGCATAAAATATAACAAGCATTTGCACAGATCAAACGCTGCCATGTGATGGGAAATGTACCACGAAGTTGATTGTTCTGATTGTTTAGTATCGAAATAAACAACTTTGAATTGGTGTCAAAAGTTTGTGCCAAAAACCGCTAATGTTCCCATTTGGGAACATAGTCATTTCTCATAAACGATAAATATTTTTAGCATAATTTTTTTTTGTTTGTTTCTAATCCAACTAAATTCACGCATTTTCGTGAAGTTTTGTCACAATTTGACAATCACAACATATAGCGGTAAGATACGGGTTAATGTTATTGATTGTAGAACCAAGAATATGATTGCATGATGTTGACTAATATGCCTGGTGAAAATGCTGTTACGTATTGGTAGTGTTTGTGCAATGACTTAAAATTTTGTTCAAAGTGTCCATTTTCCCAAATACAATATTACTAAATTGTATTTTGCAACCCCAGATCATGTGAACAGGATCGTCATAAAAAACATGGCTATACCCTTTGGGCCACGCTGCTGACTGGAAGTAGAATGATGGAGAAGGTAGCATAATGTTGTTGATAATAGCATAAGCTGCTCTTTACGTGCAATAATATGACTAATAGGCCTGGCACTGGCAGTAATGTCTGATGCTGTTAGGTACTCTGTACTGGCAACTGCTGTCTAGTAAACAAACAAAACAAGAAAATAGTGGGAGGTTTAGTAACCAAGTGAGGATAATGATATATAAATAGTAAAATGTATATTGCCAAATTGCCCTAAACAGAAATACAGTTGGCTAGCAGGCCACAAGTTTACAGCAGATAGGGGTACTGGTATGGCTATCCAAACCCTGTAATACATGTTGAAAACATCCAGTCAAGTTGTTAGAAATAGAACTGTTGCCCATGATCTTGTTTCATTAAATAACTTTTGCATTAAATACCAGCAAGGGGTTAGGCAAGACAGTTGTGGTTATGACATTGAATCGATAGTTATTTCCCATGATTGGCCTTTTTCTGCTTATGCTTTTACTTATGCAGTGGTATGGGGTGTCATTAATTATAAGCCGTCAGCTTTCTTTTGAAATCTCTGCGACTCGCGTTTGAGCATGCGTGCGTTCCAGCTCCTCTCATGCGTGCACTCATTAGGGTTAGGGCTAGATTTGGAAAATAGCTTAGATTGTAGAGGAGAGAATGCACGCATGCTCATAAACGACTCGCAGAGCTTCCAAAAAAATAGCAACGGCTTATACTTAATGACACCTGTAGTAAGGTACCTGCTACCAGATATGTCATCTATCTCTATGCCCCAGAGGAATGGCATTTCTAACAAAATCAGTTTAGAGTGTGTGATGAGAATCATTTTTTTTGTATGTGCGTTTTTTTTTTATTAATTCTGGTCCAATGTAATGTTAACCTGTTAACCCAAATTCAATTTGTTAAAAAGTTTGGTTATGTCCTCTGTTTTCTCAGTTTCCAAAGTGTTTGATGGACATTTGACATGGAGCCAAAGGCAGTAGTAGTGTTTGGTTTTAAATTATTTTAAGTGAACTTCATATATTTTTAGAAAAGTTAGATGATATTTTCAATCCTAGGTGTGTAGGTGCAGACATTTGCAGAAATATAAATAGGTTTTAACTCTATTTAAAATTTTGTGGCCTTATCGGATGCAGTGCTGCCAATGACTTACCAGTGTTGCCAATGATTTACCAGTGTTGCAACATTTCTTGGAAAGAAGTGGTGTAGCTCAGTTGCAATGATGCGGGTATGAGTCTCACCAAGTTCTTCTGCATTTTTGCACCATACAGTAAGTTTAATAGAAGATTTGTTTATATGTGTATTCATTGATGATATTTCTATATGCTGCAGTTTGGGTACATTTCACCATAAAATTGTTGGTGGGTTTACCATTAGATTAAGCAGTGGCGTAACCTTAATATTTTTTGCCCATCAAAATCTAGTTTCTGTGCATTAGGGTTGTCAAGTTTGAAGGAAAATTAAATTCCTTGGCTATCAATCAAAAAGTTAGGTAATTCTACAGTAATGTTTGATTGTGATATGTAAAAAGCTGATACACCAAATGCTTAGAATTGATTCAAGTTTTGGCATACTTTAACATGCCAATCACACTTTTTCTAGTTTAATGTATAATTGCAATTGAGGCAGGCGTGAAACTGCGTTAGAATATAGGCTTAATGGTTACTGTAGTTGGGCTGGCATATCCGAGATGTGCAGACAAAATTGGCAACTTTGAAAGATTGTTTCTTGTCATCAAGATATTTATTTTACTGCCTGCAAGTGAAGACCTTATTTGTTTTTCTGTTTATTTTTCATCAGTATTATAGTTGATATTGCGCGATCAAACATGGCAGTTGATTTTTTTGGGGCATGGTTGTCCCAGGTCGGTTCATTCAGGTCAAGTGATTTTCACCATTAACGTGTAAAAGTTGTTTATTTCTAAACATTTGCTATTTGCAGGAAAACTATAATGTAGCAATTTTTCAGAGTTACAGTGCACAGTAGTTTGCAAACCATTACTAATAGTGTGACAGCAGTAGTTATGTTGCTTCAGATACTAAAAATGAGATTGGAATATCAATTTGAAGATGCTGAAGTACCTGAAGGGAAACTGCAATCATTATTAGAATAAAGTTGTTTGCAAATTTATTGAGGTAAGTAGGTTTATTATTATATTGTTTTCTCTTTGCTTTTAATTTAGCAGATATTTTTCTTGTCTGTATGAAGTTTCACTTGTTAATTTCTTGTTATGCAATTTTTTGTTGCACTAAATTCCTGAAAAAGTTGCACTTATTTTTAAGGAAAGTTTAACTAAAAAGTTGAATTTAGATCTATGGACAAAGAGTTTAAACAACATTGCTAGAGTGTAGAAAGCGCTGAAGTATGAGTTGGAGCCAGACCTTTTCTTCACTGGCTTCAAAGCCCTGGTTCTGGCTTGTGGTGTAGTGCAGTTCAAGGGTTGTAGCTGAACTTTTGTAATTTTAATCAATTATTTCTTCTTGGACAACATTGAGATAGAGCTAATGTGTCACGAACTCCATTGTTGCACAATTGAAAGCGAATGCTAGAATTGAACTGAAATACTGTAGTTTCAAAGCATATTTTTTAAATCACACTTTTACATTTTGTGCAAGAATTGATTGAAGTGGTGCAAAAAAATCGGAAAAAGTTTCAAATTAAAATTCATGAAGACAGCTTAAAACATTGCACTACATAAAGTGTCAGTGTTTAACAAAAATGCAAAAACTTATCCTATCTATTGGTAAATTAGCATTTTGATTTGGTGCTTTGTTTTTCTAGGTAAATAATTGTCTTCAAAATACAAAATTTGCCAAAGCACCAATAGGCATTGCTGGATGCCAAACATTGTTCTTAGGATTTCTAGTTCATCAAAATGACCTCTTCAAAAGAAAAAAAAAACTGCAAATAACTTTGATTGTTTAAAAGGCAAGCATATATTGGATACATAGGTAGTTCAACAATTATATATAGTACATGATGAATTAGTATGTGAAAGGTGCTAGATAGCTTTATTTTAAATGTTAGAATGTTTTAGATTTCTGGTATGTTACATTAATTGCTGTAGTTTGTTAGAGCGTTTTTTGACTGGGCTACTAGGTCTTCTGCTCCTGTTTCTTGAAAGAAATGAGGTAGCAACAATGTTAGAATATTTGCTAAAGTGGAATTGGTATAGTTTTGTAAACAAAGTTTAGTACATACCACAGCTTCACATCATGGTTTGTGTATTTGTAGTAGGTTATTGTTTTATGGAATGTTTGTATATGCTTCAGTGGAGAGTTGCTAAAGATGAAGAAGAAAAAGTTTAGATGAATGGGTTGCAACCTAGTACAATTGCAAGGAGGTAAATGTTCTTGTCAAGGTCATTTTTTCCCTATTGGACATTGTGTGGGTTTGGGCTTTGTAGAATTGAATGTTCCCATTAAGGCGATTTTAGTCAGTGGATCAGTATTTGTTTTGGGCACACACTGGCTATTGGTCGAATTTTTTTTGTTTGGTGTAAAAAAATTTGGTTTTAGGATGTATGCAGACTAGGCCACACCAAATGTTGGTGACTTTCTTCAATTTCGTAGGCAGAGTTTACCAAAACTAGCAGTTCAACTACCAATTCAATTTACCACCAAAATTTTTTGATTAAACTTTTGTTTTTTGCCTCCTCAAAATGCATTTTCTTGATAACACAACAGAAATTGAAAAAAAAATAGCCATAACTTCGCAACCGCTCATACTAGATGCAAATTTTTTTTCTAAAGATGCAGAATACCCAAGTTCCTATCTGCTCTCAATACATGTATCAGTCTAACTGCTCAATTTTTCAAGTAAAATCAAGAAAATATGTTTTTTTACTAATTTTACTGAATTTTCTGTAATATATCTCATCGCATAGAGGTGTTATGGAATTTTTCGAGTAATATGTAGTAACTTTTTATTGGCTATATTGTTAAAGTAATTATTGTGTTAGAACAATTATAGAATGGTTAGTAAAGTGTTCTCTGATAGGATATTTAGCACTGTAATTGTTGAAAAGCAGTAAAATCATGACAGAAATGTAACGTTTAACTTATCATTAATCACTGCTGTATTCTGTTATTTTCACATGTTATTTCTGTTGACTTTGAAAAATGTTGAAATGTCAATAAAAATTTGGCGGCTGTCTGCCCACAAAAGAAAATGACGTTTACAGAACTGCATTTCTCAGAACAAATTTCTTTGCAGTTAAAGACGTGCTCAACTGCTCATGAATTCTAAAAGTTAGCATGCTAAACTTCAAAAAGTAGAAAAGAAAACGCTAATCAAAAGCAACAGGTGCAGCTGAAAAGACTGCGTTTAAAGTAAAGGGATGGTGCTTAAAGTATGATTTTGACTAATACTATATCAGGGTTTAATCAAAAAATTTTGGAATCACATGGAGCATACCATGCACTGGATTGTTTTTTTAGAAACGCAAGTAAATCAGAACTTGAGATTACTGAAGACAAACACAGGGTGGGCCCTAAGTTCTGCGCCAAAGCATTTAAAGCAGTTCTGATAAGTTAATTGAACTGATAAATGCAAACATTGTTTCATTACTCTATAAAAGAACATGTATCCTATGCTAAAGAAAAGAAAAAGATATCTTACCCTGTTGATTATACAATGTTTCACATCACTTGCCACATTTTTTTTGGTGCACATTGCACAACTCATAACCCACCCTATGGGTTATAAAATATTATATAATGCATTGGGATATATCTAAAAATCTTAAATAAGTTTGATAAACACCTTGCAATTAATCTAAAATCGTTATGGGTTTTAGTATGGCTTTGTAATGAAAATGAAGTCAGCTTATCGAGTATGTGATTGAAGTATTATTGGATTAAAGGATAATTGACTCATGTTCAACACTCTTGATGATGATGATGATGCATATCTCAAAGCATTTTGCAATTCCAATGCACTAAAACAAAAAAGTCTCAATGCTCTATCTAGAAGCAAGTTTAACAGCAATCTATTTCGGACTCTTTTAATTGCTACACTTTTAGCAACCACTGATACTGTTAAAGCTCTTCGTTCTGCTCTTGGATGCTGGCTGACTTGGACATGTCAATTCAAACTTTTGTTTATCGTTTTAAGTGCTGATAACAATATTAGGGTGCAATATCATTTAGGATATGTGACGCAATATTAGTTTTATTTCTAGTATTTATACTTTTGGCTTTAGATCTTTTTGCTGTTAAACATTCATTCCTTTTTTCTACTCTTTACTCGTAAACTAATCTTTTCAAATTTCTTTCTGGTTTTCACATCCTTTTTCGTGATGATGTCTTTTCTTTTAATGTTGTAAACGTTAGAAGTCTTCTACTAATGTCAAGTTACTTGAAACACATTGCTTTTAGTTTAAACTTTGCAGATGCAGCACAATCTATTTGTTTACAGCTTTCTAGAAACAGTTGTTTTGACTCTTTAGTTAGCCTGGTTTTCTAAAGATTTTAGTTAAGCATGGTTTGTATCATGTGATGCCTAGCCAAAATCAATTTTTATCCATGAACCCTTCACTTTGGAAGCAGACTTCTAAGCAGCACATGTTGCATTAGTTTGTTTCTTTGTGGGCAGAAACCAGCCAAATCTTACTAAAATTTTGAACATTTTTTCAGCAAAGAGAATCAATTTGTTTTCCAAAATAGTAGCATGATGCCTACCAATACCATGTTAGCTTGGAAGCATACTATACCTATTTAGTAATTGCTAAACGAAGGCATAACAAGTATGTTATTGTCCAGAGCCAAAATACTCTGCCTGTTTAGAAGAATCGCAAAAAATTAAGATGTGAAAATAACAAGAATACAGTCAGTGATTATAACTTAGTTGATACATTAAATTCTGTCATAGTGATCTTGCGCTTTTCAACACTTACAGTTCTAGGTATCCTATCAGTGAACAGTGTGAGAATCAATTAACATGCTCTAATACAACAATTACTCTATAATGACAGTATAGCTAATTGAAAGCTACCATATATTACCGTATATAGTCGTGACTTTTTCCTTAGATTTAAAAAAAATATATAGGTGCGACCAATCCGCTCGACATTAGTGCAAATCGTCACCAAGTGAGAACAAAATTGAAAGTTTTCGGCTATTGCAAGCACCTTATTTTGCGGCTAATAAGCTGTTATAGACACGAATTGTAGTGGAAATGTGCTATTGCCACTGTGGTTCTATCGAATACGAACGCATGCGCTTGTGCACACACATATCAATGCAAGACAGTTTCATGCCTGCACACGCACATGCGACTGCTCAGCGTGCGTTGGATTTTCCCACTTTGTTTTAATTTTGCGATTTTAATTTTCGATTTCGAAGTTTTCTGTTTTTGATTTATTTTAATTTTTGAAGTTTATTTTAATTTTCGCACAGATAACTTTGAAAATTTATTTTAATTTTCAAAGTTATCTGTGCAAAAAAGCTAGGGAAAGAGCCTTTTAAATCCCTACATTTTCAGTGTGACTTACGTGCGAGTCAACTCTAAATTAAACTTTTTTAACAGAAAACTAATGGTGCGACCTATATGGTGGCCCGACCTATCGGCGAGTATATACGGTACTACACAAATTCCATAACGCTTCTATGCAATGAGATGTAGGCGATTATAGAAAACTCAATAAAATTAGTAAAAAAACCTGTTTTCTTGATTTTACTTGAAAAATTGAGCAGTTAGACTGATATAATGTATTGAGGAAATATAGGCCTTGGGTATTCTGCATCTTCAGCAAAAAAAAATTGTATCTAGCATGAGCGGTTGCGAAGTATGGCCATTTTTTAATTTTTAACCTGTTGCGATAGAAACGCATTTTGAGGAGGCAAAAAAACAAAAGTTTAATCAAAAACTTTTGGTGGTAAATTTAATGGATGGTTGAACCACAACCTTTGAAAGAGTTCCCAAGAAATTGAAGGAAGTCACCAACATTTTGTTCGGCCTAATGCAGACCCACCAAAATGTACAAGAGAATTCTGATATAGCTGCTGGGCAGGTGTGCCAAAAGCTTGTAATATAGTTGTTGCGTTTCTCACTTACTTTGCTGGATCTTAAAGGTTTGGTTGATGGTAGTAAGCTATTGTTTGAATAAAATTTGTTTTTAGGGGTCTATCTGGAGGGCTGTTTGTTCGGGATGTTTGCTTTTGGTGTTAGGTATTTGACAAGGTTTGTTTGGTTAAAGATTGTGCAAGCAGAATTCTTTGTTATGTTTGACATTGCTGCTAAATTGCTCTCTCTGGCTAATGTGGTATTTTTCAGAGTTTTTTGATGGAAAGATGTGGTCGTTTGAAACTTCAAAAACTAATTTTTTTGTTCAGTTTTAGGCATCGGTTGAAAGTTGTTCAAGTTGAAATAGAAAAGGTTTGGATAATGAGGATTGTGGTCTTGCACAATTGGATGGAGGTTATGTGTGGTCACTAAGCTGAATTTCTTAAGTGGGCTGGCGTTTTTATTGGGCATGGACGATTTGCACATATTTGGAAAATGTATTGGCAGGCTATGCAACCAATTAAAGGAAGTTTTTTTTTTGTTTGAGTTTATGGAAATAAAGATGAGGAATGGTGGCATTTTTTGTTAAGTTTTTTCAGGGTCAGTGTTGAATCTGAATTTAGGATTTGCATTTGATGGAAGGTTAGGTTTAGTCTTAAAAAGTTAATGTTAGAGGAAATAAAAGTTTTGGACTTGTATGTTTTGCGGTTGCCGAACTGCTAGATTGGTATTGGCCATACCTGCAGTGACATTTTGAATTGCTTTTATTATTTTTAATTATGTTATGAAGTTTCTGCATTGTTGAAAATGTTTATGCAAAATTTTATGAGCAAGGTTGCTGAAATGCTGGGTGCAGTCACTGCTAAAAATGAAGTAAGGTTTATTTCTAAGAACTCATTTCAAACTTTAATCATTAACAGTGTTGCCAACAGCTTGTTACTGCAGAGGAATTCCTGGAAAGGAAGTTTATGGAGATGAGACTCGACAACTTCTTAAATGCTTCGTTATCAAGCAGGTATGTAAAGGAAGTTTTGGTTTTATAATACTCATAATGTTTATTTGTTTGTACATGTTGAATCTGAGAATATAGCCCGATAAAATCGTTGCTTGAGTTGAATCTTTTCCTATCAAAATGTAGCATAGGCATAGCCAAGATTTTTGATTGGGAGGGGGAGGGCAAACCACAAATCACATAGGTGAAGACCAAAAAAAGTCTTCACAGTCCGATTTTTGATTGGGGAGGACCGAAATTTAGTTGGAGACCAATTCAGGATTGGGAGGAGCCCAAGTTACAACCTTTAAGCGAAGACCAAAATAATAAAACAACAAAAAAAGGTCTTCACATGCTGTGTTCCCTATAACTTTATGGCTAATCGGCGGGTGCTCAAATTTTCTTTAAACAGTTGTGCCCAAAGCTCTAAAAAGACGTTTATGTGCCTTAAATTTCATACTAATCCAGTATTAAAGTATACCAATATTTCCACAAATTTGTCGAATTTTCTAAAGCTATGTTTACTATATCGCCAAAAATTATTTGCCTTTGCTCCAACAAATCGCCGATTCACTGAAAAAAATCAGCTAAGTGGAAACACTGTTCATATGCTGAAGGGCCGATTTTGTCCCAAAAATCAGGTGAAGACCAAACAAAAAGGTCTTCACGAACCGAAGTCAGGTGGGAATCAGAACAACTAAAGCAACAGAAGGAAGATTAGTCTTTTTTGCCACAAATTTATCATGACTGGCATTGCAATTAGGGGGCCCCGGGCCGCCTGGGCCCTTTCCCCTGGCTACGCCTATAAAATGCAGTCTAGTCACAGTAAGTAATATTATCATAGATTTTGTTTTTTTTACACTGGTAAACTCTTAAATGCCTTTGTAAAATATTAAACTTTAGTAACTGAAACAAATTAAACGTCCAAACATTAAAAGTCTGACCTGTAGATGTCAAAACATTGCAATTAAATTATCATTGAAAAGGGATTTGGATAATTCAACAAACTTGAAAATTTGTCAGTTTTTGTTTTGTCTGATATGGTTACGAGTGCAGTGTTTTGTTTAGCCCGCCATGGCTTGGTGGTTTGGGGGCCGCTTTGAGGCTTCACCGTTTGATTCTTGGCAATGTTTTGAGTTGAAAAAAAAGCAATTTTCCAACACATTGTTTGAACTTGTAGTCATGTCATGTTTTAAAGGTAATTTTTGGTCCCGTACGCTGAGCATTGTTTCTAGTGGATCGTTGAAATGTATTTTGGCTGCATTGCAAAAAGTATTATTTACATTGCAGTGTCATCAATGGAAAGTTCTGTGCGGTTGGTGTTCCTTGTTGCAGATTGCTTGGTGACAGATTGCAAAAGGAACCATAAACAAAGATTTCATTATTGTTCAGGGTTAAATTTGTTTTTTGGAAAGTTTTGGATTTTCTGCTTGTTAATTCTGTTTTTTTTTTTTGTTGGGGGGTTTGCTGTTATTTGATTTCTTGTTGTAATGCATTTTTGTGTTATAGTAAACACTTACGTCGCTTAAGAGGGGGGGTGTAAGAGTTAAAATATAACTCACAGATTTATACAAAGTTTGAAAAACCGCCAAAAGTAAGCAATAAAATTTGATTGCTTGTTGAAGCATGCTGACAGGTTTCATAAAAGAATTATATACATATTACGAAGTTTTTAAATTGTACCACTTTTAATTTTCATAACAGCTCAGCAAATTTCTGATAGAGTTTTCGCAGCTGATTACGAATTTGATGTTATTTTTAATTGACATCATATTGAGGGTTCAGAACTCCATTTTTTTGTCATTTTTCGACTTCTGAGTTTTCGCGAAAACTGTTTACATCATGGAACCTTGATATTTACATCAAACGGCACAAAATACATGATTTGCTATCAGTGTTCAATAAATAAAAATGGTGTATCTTCAACAGAAAATAAACTATTCACAGAAGAAAAAAGGAATTTTCACAAGTTGCTGGATATGATGTCACAAACATGAAAAAACACAGACGCCATGAAATTTACTTCTTTTCGATCGCTATTTTAACTGCAAACCAGCATTTATGCATTGTAGGTGACTGTAACTGGGTTGGTGTTTTGATTTAGAGAAGATAGGGAAAGGCTGGGATAAATCGGGCCAAAATGATGGGGAAACCCCCAGAATTGACTCGATTAAAGCGTTTTCATGTAAATGGACCACCGAAGTGATTATTTTATTATGATTTTTTTGCCATATCGTCAGTTAATATGTTAAGTCGAAGTCTGTCCTATGAGCTGTCCATGTGGTTATCACATAACTGCTTCTCAGCTATTCTTGAAGTATAGAGTCTCCAATTTATTTTTTGGTGTTTGATTTTATCTTTGTGGGAAAACTTGGGCATTTTAAAATTTATAATTCTTACACTTCTTTTTGCTCCAAGATATCTCAACTATTATTACTCTTGTTTGGGGCAATGACTTAAACAAAAAACGAGTTGGTTTCCCTACATAGCTGTTATATATACTGAATATTCTTTCGAGCTTAATTGGTGTGAAAATTCCTTGAAAGCTCCCTCAGCAAGGCCTGTGGAGCCGTGGTGTAACAACGAAACCATTGCATCTTCGAATTTGTATGAAACTTCAATATCATAAGGAATAAGTAAAACGGTAAAACGGTTTAGGAGCTTCATCATTTATTGACTATTTTTTCATTACTTTTTACCAAGATAAATCTGGTGCTGGTACGAAGTAGTTTTTAACAAAATTTTCCCTCAGTGTTACATGACTCGTTGCTGGCCATAGGCATATTATCCTAACGAAGATCTTAGAAGGGAAAGAATATACAGTGTTTATTGTTCTGTAAACTTTCTATCTTTTGCAATTTTGTATGTTTAGCATTGAGCATTACACAGTTTTTAGCTGCATTTCTTTCGGAAGTGATTTTAAAAAGCAGTTGCAATTGCACGTTGGAGTAACTTGTAGCCCTTTAAAATATGTTGAAAAAATGCTACAAAATTAAAACACACAAATTCATGCTGTCATGCTGCAGCATGAATATCACCTACGTAAATTTTGTCCGCATAAAATTGGAAAAACACTGCTATATGCTTGTGCTAATTGTTAAAAATGTAACTATCTCTGGTACAACTTTTGGTACCAGTATGTCACTTCAAAGAGGCAGCAAGGTCAACGTTATTGTCATTCATTGTAAACTTTGTAACCTACAATATATTTTTTCTATGTGCATAATATGAAAGAACAAGATTACAGCACTGGTTCACCCATGGTACTGGTATGAAATTCGTTTACAGCAGTGCAGTACTGTTTAAAAAATGAAACGTCAAATTGTACGAAAAAAATCTGAAATTGCGGGCAACTTTAGTTGAGAAGTACCATTGTTGTCACTATACCAACAACTGGGCCCAAAAAAATATCCAGTATTTTTAACAGCTATGTTGTGAAACCAAGTCGTTTTTGTTTAAGTTATTGCCCCAAAGAATAGTAATAATAGATGAGATATCTTGGATTAAAATGAAGGGTATTTATAAATTTAAAAATTATGTTTCCTCGCAAAGGTAAAATTGAACATCAAAATCGCCATAAAAAAAAAAAAACATAGCCCATTTAATGTTTTTGCGCTGCTAATTTCTATGCCGCATTTCAAAATTATTAATTTTTATCGAAATAGGCCTAAAATTAAGTTATTTGCAAAAACATACAAAATTTTTGAAAGCTAGGAGCAGAGCTCTCAGGCCTCCGAACACAGCCCCCATTGCAAATTTCTGGTGACACAGCTTATTGTGAATGAGTGCTGATACGTTTCAAAGTTTTATTATCTTACAATGAGAAGTTATTGAGCTGGCCAAATACCAACTGCTATCTACTATAATAAAGTAGTATCGTTATCTTTAAATATAACCTTTTGCAGCTTCCTATACATCATAAAAGAGCGACACCACGAAATTCCGTCCCAGGTGTCACCATCCTCAGCGACGCCACTGATTGTTAACAGGCGGCGTGAGGCGCTAAATACTGGATGATACACATAGTTTTGATTACAACGGCTTTTGCGTAATTTGGGGTGTCTGGTTTGGGCTCGAGGTGATGCAATATTTCTGTGTATTTGTTAAAATTGTACATTCAATTTGCTGCCTGTTCGGAAGCACCAAGTACCCTAGAGACAGTACTGCGTCCCCCCATCGAGAGTTAGTGTCCCGTCATCAAGATTTAAGCGCTAGTTGATCAGACAAAAAAGGGCTGGTCAGCACGAACAAATCCCTGAAACTCCAGCTGAATTTACTCCCAAATCGCGGTGATGACCTTTTTTTTTTCTTTACTCGATTTCTGGGACAGAAAGACATAATTTTCACTAAAGTACTTTCACATTCCAAGTGCGTTTGGTCAAGGCTGCAAAAGCGTCCCCCCATGCAAAATTTTACTGCTTAAGTACTACCTAAAGATAATTATTATTTGGCGTATTATGCAAGGACATAACAATGTCACCATGGTGCAGTTGAAGTGATATCATTCCGTTATGGTCGGCGTCATAACGGCGCATGATACACAGTTTTGATTGCTATTGTCCTCTTGGTTTAAAGAAATTGTTCTCTTGGTCACCTTTAATAAAGAATTTTGTTTTATTTTTGATTGTAAGTGTTAAACTGGGGTTGTGGGGTTGTCCTGGTTTTGAATGTGTTTGTTGATACTTCACCGTGTTATGATTTGTTGCTGTTATTGCTGCAATAAAGATTTATTTGCACTTGGAGGTGGTGTGCAGGCAGGGATTTTCCGGGGTGGGGGTTGGTGGCAAAAGAGCATTGAGGTTGCGTTTAACGATAGGAAAGTTAGGTTTTGGAATCTACATTAGGGATTAGACAAGAACCTAGCAGTAACTTTTTCTTGAAGTGAAATAAGCAGAACTAATTCAATAGTTCACAATTATTGATCAGACAATAAACAACTACATAGTTTACAAATTCATTCAAAGCAACCAGATCACATTTAGCGTAATAAAGTTTGACAATGCCACGAAGTACCCAGATATCGCTTGCAATGTCACGTCCTAGTTATTATTTAGCACAAACCAAATGCAATAAAAATAAATAACATGCAAGGTTAATCCATTTTGGCCAGTTTCAATAAATCTTGAAAAAAGTTTATTCATGGAAACTGGCTAACATTTGTTGAATTAATCGAAAAAAAATCCAAAACTAAACATTGAAAATTTGTTATTTATAATAAACAAACACAACAAAACTTAAATAACATACGAGTTTGAACTATTTTGCGTCAGTTTTGGTCATTTTCAATAAATCTCGCAAAAAGTTTATTTATTGAAACTGGCCAATTTTTGCAAATGATTCAAAAACTAAAGATTCAAAAACTACTATTCATTACTAGCATTTCATTATTATTTCAATGAACTAAAGATTCACTAGCAACATGCACTAAAATTTAGATATTATTCTATTTCAAATTATTTCAGGTTAGTTTCAGTCCGTTTCGATAAATAAATAAACCAAAAAAAAGAAAGGTCATCGCCTTGTTAACCTGCTGCTTTTTGCGAGACATTAACAAAAAAATGGTCTTGGGGCTGCGCCAGACATCTCGTTACCACAAAAAACAAAAACAAAATTAAAGCCAGTTTCGCGCTCCTCTAAATGAAAAATGCCAGAATTTAACGCCATTTCATACTAGTAAAAAATTAATGCGAAAACGTTGGAAAATAATTGGCATTTTTTTGCGTGTATTGGGAACATTGATTGTCAATAATCAGTTAGTACAGTAAATTTGAGAGAGGTTAGTGTGAATTACCTGAATTAAATACTGAATATCTCCCTACAGTTTTTTTTATAAAGCCTACGTTAAGCATTTTACATCAAGTGCTTGAATCAATTGTTTACTTTGGTCATTCTTTAGTCAGTTGTTTCTGATTTCATTTTTGACAAAATAACATTAGCCTTTCCCACCAAAATAAATGTTCCATAAATGGCTTTAAATTATTTTAGAGTCCATATTACTGCAAAAGACTGCCTTAGAAGTACTGCAAAAAAAAAACGCCGTATTTTCCTTATTGCACTTTTTGCTCAACAGGCCAATGGGGGGCGAACAGTCACTTCCAACGCTACTGCTGTTAGCAATAAAAGAGTATCGCATTGCAATAAATAACTGTCCATGATCAACTTTTCGCATAATATTAAATAAGAGCTTATACATACTGCACTGCTAAGTGCCAATTATTGGCATTTTAACAGTAAAGTTTGTTAAAGGAACTTCACATTGCAAATCATTACAGTAACGGCTTAGACAAAATTACGAGATATGATTTATTATTTAAAAAAAATTGCACTGTTCTGTCCCAGTAAACCACAAAAAAACTTTCAAAATATTTTCCAGGACTTTTTCCAGGATGTGGAAACTGTGCGTTTAATTGTTGTATTTGTTTATTTTCTTTTTGACCATAGGTGGCTGAGCATAAAAAATAAACTTACATAACTTTTTTCACAACTGTGAGGAGCACTTCCTCCCATATCTGCTTTCCCATTACACTACCTTAAAGTGGGGTGAATAGGGATTGCGGGGTGAATAGGGACAAATCAGTAAAAAGTTATTTGGCCTTTAAGAAGTACTACTTAACTTCGTACAATAAACTTGTTATTTCGTTTCTAGAGCTGCATGATAGAGTTAATTGGCGTGCTGTGCATTAATTTTTGAAATTGTCAATAGATCTTATAAGTTTATCAAAGTTTTGGGTAAGTGTTTTCGTTGATTTTTTCAAGTTGGTAAAAACTTTGTTCTTGTACACTTCCATAATGTGCTTTGAACATTATTGAATATTTCAGGATTTAATGTTAAGCATAAAATAACTTCCTCTAATGAGCAAACTAGTTAACTAATTTGTTTACATTTTAATTCTTGTTTCTTTTATATAGGAGCATATTCATCTGGAATGAGAGGTGAATAGGGACATCACTGCACAATCGAAAAAACGCCTGCTTTTTTTGTTTGCAGTGATGATCATCACCTTTTCATGCAGATGACTCCTTTTAGAGATTTTGGAGTAAATGCAATGAGGCAATACAAGTGATGTCAGGCAAAATAAGAGGAAGAAGCTGATGTTCCTCCAGAAAGAAGCATAATAAATTGGAGAAGACCTTTCCATCGAAAGAGCGTCCTAAAATGTTGGAAAAGAGAATAGTAAAAATAATAAAAATTGCCGATGGAATAAAGTAAGATGTTGGAAATGGCAAGTGAATGTGAAGAGTTGAAAAAAAAGGGAAATGATGCTGTGTGTTGTTACCTTTATTAGCTGATTTTTTTAATGTTTTTTATTGCTTTAAATACATGATTTTTGATTTTATTGGTGACCATTGAATTTTCTTGTTTCTTTGTTATTATAAATAAGTAGCTTCTACAAACAATGTCGATGCTAGCACCATGATTTTCACTTAATCACAAAAACTATAAATATAATGCGCTATGCCATCTGAGTTAAAATACGAGAAATAGTGTAGAAAGGCAAGTGTGTCGAAAAAAAATGTCTCTTCCAACACCCAATCACATATTTTCCAACATCTAGCAACTTTACTACACTAAGAAGCTCTTTATCACAACCTACAGTGTCACTACTCACCACGACAAGGTTAACTGACCTTTATATGAAAGTTACATTGTTGTCCCTATTCCTATTCACCCCAAAAACAGGGGTGAATAGGAGGGACCAACATTTTTGCAAATATATGAAACTTTAAAGACCTGGCGGAAAAAAAAATTAGTTGTTCATGTTATCCAACCTCATAGACATCCTATCATCCAACAACCGAATACATACCTTAAGAACAAAACTAGGAATTACAAAAAAACAGTTAAAACTGTTCCTAATCACCCCATTTTACGGTAGTATTTCATCAGCATGTGAATTTACAAATAGCCTATTTTGGCAGCCCATTCGAACCTTAAACCACACACGAGGGCAATTTCTGCACTTGCCATCATACCCTCTTCACAGATTACTCTGATTGAAGTCTGACAACAAGGTCACCAAAAAAAGGATTCTCAACCAGTATCAAACTGGCACTCCACTCAATCGCATTGTGCTAGCATCACTAAGCATGGACACCATATATGGCATCACTTAAGCAATTTACCATAATGGTTTGCTATATGCATATTTCAAACTTGTTTGGTATCATCAGGCATACATAACTGTGTAAAAGCCTACCACAAATTCTGAACTCCAAAAGCCAAAATTAACCTATCTGCCAGTAAAGCAAATTGCTCTATACAACACCAGTCAACACCCATTCGAATAAATTTTCATTTCCTTGTATGTGCTTTGAAAATTCAAAAATTACATTGCAGATTTGCAACTTAAACTTTTTTCACGACTGTGACGTAGCACTTCCTCCCATATCTGCTCTCCCATTAGGTTACTGTTTCATCAGCATCTGAATTCACACATAGCCTATCCTGGCAGCCCACCAGAACCTTCAAACCATATACGAAAGCAATTTTTGCACTAGCCATCATACCCTCTTCTCAAATTACTCTGAACAAAGTGCAGAAATTGCCTTCGTGTATGGTTTGAAGGTTCAGGTGGGCTGCCAGGATAGGCTATGTGTGAATTCACATTCTAATGAAACACTAGCCTACTACGTATAAGCCATGTGTGAATTCAGATGCTGATGACACACTAGCCTACTTTAGTCTTACTTTATGTCAATGATTTACCAGTAGCATCACACTCTAAAAATAATTTCATTTCCTGATGACACAAATCTCCATTTATCGCACAGCAATGTTAAGACTCTTCAAGTTCAAGTCTCACAGGAGATGAAAGATATTGAAAATTGAATAAGTGAAAATAAATTAACTTATAACAACAGAAAAAGTGTTTTCATGGTGATTAGTAACACCTCGAATCCAAACACTGACGTTCAAATTTCTATAAATCATCGACAAAACTAAGAATGTGAAATATCTAGGAATTTATTTGAATAGTGATTTATCCTGGAAAACTTGTATAGACTACCTTGCAAAAAGCTGTCAAAAGTTTGAGGCATGATTTACAAATTGGGTTAGTTTCTTTTGACCAACACTCTAAAAGAAGTTTACTTTTAGCACGTGTAACTCAGTTCTTCAATACTTATTGCTTAATTGGGAAAGAGCAAGTAAAAGCCACTAACATAAATTAACTATTTTACAGAACAAAATCATAAGGGCTTGTCTTTTTTGTTCTAGGCATGATTCAATGTTATTACTGTACTCCAAATTTGGTGTTTAAAACTCGCAAATATGATAAATATAGAAATTGCCAAATTTATGTTCAAGTTTTACAACAAAATGTAACCCAATTCATTTGACTCTTACTTTACCAAACTTGACAGCATTCACAGTTATAACACTCGACAAAAAAGTAAAAATAAATTTTTTCACTATCGTGCCAGAACTGAAATGGGGAAAAAGAAACTTCATCATATCTGCTTAAAAGTCTACAAAAAATATCCCAAAAGAATATTGTGAGGTCTTGTTCTAAAAATTTAAAAAGTTATTTAAAATAAATTGCTTATTAAAATATGAAAAAATGTAACAGTTTGATAAAAAATGTTCTTGTTTATGATATAGTTATATAAGAGATACGTTTCAGGTTGAGTTTAGTTTTCGTCACTTGAATATGCAGTGGAAACCAGGTATTATGACACCTTAACAAACCGAGAAAAAGACGTGTTGTTGAAAGCAAATTGTCGCTACAACGATAGAAAGTCTGCTGGTAGGAATACTGTCAGAACCAACAAAACTGTGTAGTTAAAAGCGAATTGTTGTTATAGCCGATGTTGTAGTTCTTAGTTTCTACAGTATCTGCCTTTTTTTCAAAACAATCTTAAAAGAGGACTAAAAAAATTTTTTTTTACGATAATTATGAAGTGGATGGTATATTTATTGTGTATTGGTTTCTGGTTGTGATCTGTAATCCTAAGTCTTTTTGTTTTTTCTTTCACACTGAAGTACGCAAATTTTGTTCATTCCAGTTGTTTTTTTGGGGGCTTTGGAACAGGCTTTTGGTTGGTTATGTTTGCTTCCTACTATTATAGTCGTTTATGCTAATATAGTTCAGGTTAATACGTTTCAGGAAGAGCTTTTAGGGAATAGGTGCAGCCGATCCTTGGGCTTGACCTCAAAATTAACAGTGTTCAACGCTACGCCGTCAATGATTCCTTGGTGGAACCAACTTGTAGCTTGCCAGTGCCTTTTTTTTTAATATGTAAATATTTTTTCATGTAAATGTTGTTCAGTTAACAACATCGCTTGACGTAGTTGTGGGTGGACGCTTGGGTGTGAATTTTTCCCCGCCTACAGCAACACCTGATGTTGCAGGTCCGCCTTGGACTGGGCTGTTTTTGATTGAGGTTGGTGTAGTTAGGGTTGGGTGGGTAACCTTAACCTAAATTTAGTATGTTTTGTTGTTCGGCCTGTGGCGTCGGATGTGCCAGTGGGTGGGGAGATAGTGTTGTTCAAGTGCTTACCCTACTTTAAGTTGTTTTTTATTATTATTTATTGCCAAGCTTAAGTTTATGCCTGTTACTGTTAAGTATTGCTATAGGTGCAGTTGACTTAGATGACTGCATGGTCTTTTCACTGAGTCCTTCCTGCGTACTTTTAGTGTTTGGTAAAATAAACTTGACTTGACTAGCCTAATGGGAGAGCAGATATGGGAGGAAGTGCTACGTCACAGTTGTGAAAAAAGTTTAAGTTGCCAATCTGCAATGTAATTTTTGAATTTTCAAAGCACATACAAGTAAATGAAAATTTATTCGAATGGGCGTTGACTGGTGTTGTATAGAGCAATTTGCTTTACTGGCAGATAGGTTAATTTTGGCTTTTGGAGTTCAGAATTTGTAGTAGGCTTTTACTCAGCTATGTACGCTTGATGATACCAAACAAGTTTGAAATATGCACATAGCAAACCATTATGGTAAATTGCTAATGCGATGTCATATATGGTGTCCATGCTTAGTGATGCTAGCACAATGCGATTGAGTGGAGTGCCAGTTTGATACTGGTTGAGAATCCTTTTTTTGGTGACCTTGTCAGACTTCAATCAGAATAATCTGAGAAGAGGGTACAATGGCTAGTGCAGAAATTGCCCTTGTATGTGGTTTAAGGTTTGAATGGGCTGCCAAAATAGGCTATTGGCAAATTCACATGCTGATGAAATACTAGCGTAATGGGAAAGCAGATATGGGAGAAAGTGCTCCACACAGTTGTGAAAAAAGTTTAAGTAGCAAATCTGCTATGTAACTTCTGAAATTTACTTTAATTCCAGATTAAAAGATAACAATGACAGAACAATTTAACACACCCTTACCAGTATTTTTATTTCTTGAAAGCATGTGGTTGTGATTTCTTTTCCAACACAAAATTGCAACAATTACTAAAGCAATAGCAATTACTCCAGCCAAAGTTGCAATTACAATAATAACAGTCTGATTTCCTTCAGGAATAGAAGGAATAGAAGTAAGGGGTGGTGGGTCAGCAGTAGCGGTAGTAGTAGTAGTAAACCTGCAGCCACCAGCAGTGATGTTGCAAACTTCAAAATTTAGAAAAATGTTGGCCGGATCCATGTTTTCAAATGCTTGATTAACAACAAGAGTGACATTATGCGCTGTGCTTGTGTTTGGAATCTAAACAACAAAAAGTTGATAACAATAAGTTACAACACAAGAAGACAGAATGTGTTTTAGATGTTATACTGAATGCATCTAAAGCTGCATTCACACCTGCAACTTTTACCTCTAAGAATCGACATTTTGCCTTTCTTCTTTCTCAAATTGCGCAGATCACTTACATGGTGCAAGATTCGCATGAGATTTTGTCTGAGAAGTATCGCCAAACATGCCCAAAACATCAAATAGCAGCAGTCACTCACACTGGTGAGATTTCAATGCAATGTTCACATATGATTGTAACTTGCAGATGTCACGTAAACGTTGCGACTGCTTGCAAGTGATTCTCACAAAATCAAGTTGGCAAAAGAGTCGCAATCGCACTGGTTCACTTACACAGTGCGAGATCGTTTCAAAGTGCGGCAGCTTGCTGGTTTTGACTTTGCAAAAACCAGCTGCTGTAAAATAACTCCAAAAGCGCTGCTTGTCAGCTTTTGCATTGAAAACAATCACATTTAAAAATTTTCTACATCTTTTGAAAAAAAAATATGCACGAATGCAATCAACGCAAGTGTAAAACAAAATACAGTGAAAATAATTAAGGAGCTCATTTCCTTACACTTGCAATGAAAATGCAAGGTGAAAGATGAAGCATCAAGGGCATCATCCTGCTCGTGCAGGATGTGTGATATTGAAACACTTAAAATTACTCAAAAAAAGCTTACTTAAACTGTATCAGTCTGAGTTGGCTAAGGTGGAGCAAAGTCAAGCAGGCATTAATGCTCATATTTTATCAAAAAAATTTGTCATTTACCTTTTGGTCTTGGTTTTTCTCCACTGTGACCCATGAAATAATAAAATTTATCAGCATTTTACTGAAACAGGAATGTGCTGCTAGTACAGAAGTTCGAAGGAAAACTGCATAAATTGACCCTTTCCAAATGTTATTTATTTTGTGATCCATGTTGGCGCTTGTGCGCTTGTAATAACTGAAATGCGCTTTGTTGATCTTTCTTTTTGGTATCAAGGTGTAAAGAGTGGGTTCTCAACATTTTCTTAAATGGTGCTCACACCAGTGGGCTATTAAAACAACAAGAAACGAACACTTTCGATACTGATAAGCTAGCTTAAGGTGACTAGCATTGCCGAGGGAAGCCTACGTTTAGTGCAGTTAATTCTAACAACACTTTTGAAATTATCTTTTCTCCAAGCATGTGTGACTGCGAAATTCATATTGTTAGTTTCCTTAATAGAGCCTAGTATTTGTATTTTGTAGCACATCTGTGCTGTTATATTATACCAAATGCTAATTGTTAAACTTTATTTTTTATTTTGATAAGTTTACTTTTTGAGCTATTCTGCAGTGATATCAGGTGCCTTCTGTCGCTATAAAAGTACTGGCTCTTTTTAAATTAAACCAACATTTAAAAAATCCATAGAGCATTCATCCAATATGTGTTTTCATGTAATTTTGAAATGGTGCGATTAAACCACAACTGTTATAAACCACCAATATCCACAATCATAAAATAAGCAGTGCATGCAGTAGCTAAATGCTTGGCAATTACTCGTACAGTAAGTATAGTGTGAAGAATGAATTATTATGACCAGTGCAAAAATAAATTAGTGACTTCAGGTCAAAACTCACTCCTTGCGTTGTTTAAGTGAAAAAGTGTCACAAAACCACTCAAATTTTAAGTATGATGCAACTGAAATTGAGAGCATGGTTTAATTAGATACAGCATTTTCATGAACTTAATGTTTAATTACAATGCCGTGCAGCCTCTGCTGTGTTTCTCCATGTAACTGGTTATTTTAATTGCAAGAGATATCGGTAGCCTACTAGCAATCTCGGATCAGAAAAAAAGCAAATGCTAACACATTTTGAGCCAACAAAAACCAGCAGATGGTACTTGCTACTTGTATACAAGATGCTGAACCCAACGAGCAAGCATAGGGTGTGAAACTATACCGCTAGCACTTCCATTTTCAAAATATATAGTCCAAATGCCATTATTGCAAATTCATTGTCTTAGCTATTCTAGAGTTCTCAGATTTGTACCTTCTATTTTTGCTATCAGAGGTGGAGACGAGAACCCAACATTCAAAGCCAAGAACAAGGACTCAAAAAAAATCCAAGGCTAAAACAGGAATGCCTGAGGTGAAGGACAGAAATGCTTGAGGCCAAGGACATAATGCGCAAGTGTTCTCCGGAAAAAAAAAAGCATAGCCCTAGAAACCAAAAATTTGTCGTGAAATTTCAGACGTTCACCAAAAAAATTTTTTTCTAAATTTCCCTCAAGGTTCCTGGCATTCTTCAAGATAAAGTGAAAAGAAAGGTCATGACCATGGCCCATTTTGAACAATTCAAAAATAGTGCTGCCCTCGGCTGAGGACAGGGCATTTTTGTGGACTTGTAGGTTTCAAGGTCGAGAACTTGACTTTTGAGGCCAAGGCTAAGAACTTAAAAGTGTGTCCTAATGGACGCCCTCGAGAACTCCACCTCTGTTTGCTACGTCAGAATATTAGCAATAACAAAATTGATAACTTTTTTTTACAAGAACAATTAGTATGACCACGAGGCTCATTTTTGCTCAAAATTCCAGAACAATTTTGGAACAACACCAGTCTCAGCAACAAAAAATAATATTCAAAACAGCCAAACAAGAATAACAAAATTTTCCACACTATAAGGCTCACCTAAAAAACTTTTTTACTGCAAAATTTAATAGGTGCAGCTTACATTCAGGTGCGCCTTATGTATGGAAAACAATAAAGTGACATGAATTATTTAGTTTTCTCTCTTTTTTTACCTGTTTTACAGTAATTTAACCATCAATTAAAATACATGCGTCTTATACTTTGCTGTGCCTTATGTACAGAAGAAAGTTGAATTTTTGAATTTTTTTGGTGTGCGACTTATAATATGATGCATCTTATAGTCCAAAAACTATGGAAATTTCAAATCACATAAACAAATTACATTCTGTACAGATTCAACATAATAAAGCTGGAGTGATTTTCTGGCTTTTAAAAGCAAAATTGCAACAGTTCTGCGATTATAGAGTGCTATTGCGCTTTGCGCAAGGTAAAAAGACTTTTTGGCTCTTGTTCAAACACAAATTAATGCTCGCTTTTTCGCTTTCCTCAGTTTTAAAAAGCTGCAAAAATCGCAAAAAAGCGTTTACTTAAGCAGACAGGGCATTAGGAATTAACAAGTATGGTCGCCGTAAATGACATTAATGCTCTCAAAATTTAAAAGCAAATTAAGAGCATCTGAGGCTAAACATTGGCAAAAAATTAACAATAGCCTGCCTCAACTCAAAATTTACTGATTTTTATAAAAGGCAGTGTACTTTCTGTATTATAAATGCAGAATAAAATTAGATGGGAGTTTGCCAGCATACTCAGTGAATGATCGACACATAGCTAAGGCTGTGATGCTCAAAAGTACTTTTTGTCTACCGTAAAATCAGCAATTATTCAAAAATATCTGATTATGGAACCTCCAGAAAAGTGGAGTGAAAATATTTGTCAATAAAATATCTCCTGATATCATAAAACACTGGCACCCTAGCTTGAGCCGTTCAAAAATTGATTTTTGGGGGTCTATTTGGGGGGGTGGCACCCCTAAACTATGTCAAAATATTTGTCTGTTAAATATCTGCTGATATCAAAACAGACTGGCACCCAAGTTGAGCTATTCAAAAAATTGATTTTAGGGGGTCCATTTGGAGAGGTTTCCGGGGAGATGGCACCCCCAAACTACGTCAAAATATTTGTCAGTTAAATATCTACTGATATCAAAAAAAAGTAGAACTCTAGCTTAAGCTATTCAAACAATTGATTTTTGGGGGGCCATTTGGGGGGTTCCCGAAGGGGGGGTAGCACCCCCAAACTATGTCAAAATATTTATCTGTTTGTTAAATATCTACTAATATCAAAAAAAGTAGAACTCTAGCTTCAGCCATTCAAAAAATTGATTTTTGGGGGGTTCATTTGTGGAGTCTCCAGGGAGATGGCACCCCCAAACTATGTCAAAATATTTGTCTGTTAAATATCTACAGATATCAAAAAGAACTAGCACACTAGCTTGAGCCGTTCAAAAAATGGATTTTTTGGGGCCCCATTTAGGGGGGTTCCCGGTGAAGTTGCCCAAAAAAAGTTCAAGAGAAAAAATTGCATTTGCAGCTCAACAACTTTACACAAAAATTAGATTTCGATGTGTAGTGGTTTAGAAGAAGAGCGTACAAAATTTAGGAAAAAAAAGAAAAAAGAAATGAACCTCATCGCGGCCAAAAGTGGGTTGGTTGGGATGAAAGGGTATCTTGAGACATATAACCCTATGAAATATTTTTTGCCGTAATTAAGCCATTTTTGACTGAGACCGCTTTTTACACCAAACTTGCGGGGCAGTTTTCGGGTTCTAAAACCGAAGTCACATGACCTACTGCCTCGAAATTTGGTACAAACATACAATTCATTAATCTCAAACTGCTGTCAAAATTTCATGTAGCTAGACCCAACCGTTTTCGAGTTATAAGCAAAAGTTTGAAATTTCGCACTCGTTAGTTGGAAAATGGTCAAGTAAAAACAGAGGAACACACGACGTGAGCGTCAATCGTTCCAATTAAGGTACTGACTACCTGTGTTGTTAATTTACACTAGGCAACAAAAAATTTTTTTTCAAGCTTTCACAATTTTTCAACTTGTTCTAGGCTAATTTTGGGGCGCTGATTTCAAAACCGTAATTACTTTTTTTCTGTGACGTCTAATTTTTCTGTTATTTGTATTACAATTGCTTCCTGATAACATGAGGTATTAGCAATTTTTGCATTTGCATTTTGCCTGGATGAGCTCAAAAACAGTTGCTTTAATCCTCTTTACTTTTCTCGTGATCAATCAATGCTCTAAGAACTTTGTTACAATACCTTATCAATTTATAAGGAGGTAATAACTTGTACACAGTCTTCGTCCAGAGCCAGTTAATGGGACAGAAAGTTCAGCTAAACTTTTAAAATTAAAAAAAAATACCATGGGCTGTTTCCTCCTAATGGGTTCATCAGGTGGGGTGTAAACTTAACAAAAAACAGAAACGGCAAAATACCTCAGTAAACCACTCACGTCTCCCCCTCTTCACATCAGAAACCTTGTGGTAGGTACGAGCCAAAGCTAGCCCACTGGGGCTAGCTGTGGCACACACCAGCCAAGGGCCACAACTCAGGTCGGCAGTGCGGAGCTGCGACGTAAATAAAGAGTTTATAGTTGGATTTAATAAGGAGTTAATAGTCTCAAATCTTTTTGATATACTGGCATGTGTTTGGATCATCTTTTTGATAAAAGATTTTGTTCCTTTTAAACTGGCTATGCAAATGGAGAAAGCGATAGCAGCTCTAAAATCGAGAAAGTGGTAGCAGCTCAGGAGAATCAAATGATTCTTCTTGGACATCAAAAAGCTCTACTGCAAGCATTGCGGCTATGCTTGAGAAAGAACAACATTCATTACAAGCATTCCCAATTCCACACCTCTTGAACCAAAATGACCAAAAAAAAATTAGTTAGAACTTTGGGACTAATCACAAAAAAACAGAGCTTTTTGCTTCTAGATTGAAACAGTGGAGCATGGCCATTAAATATACATATATTTTCGTTTGCTGCATACCAAGCTTCAAAATTGCTTCTCTGTACATAATAGTGAACGCGATTGCAATAATATCAATCACCTGTTTCATTGCCTTAGATCTGAGGCTCTGAGCACAATCCTGACAAGTGAAGACAGTTTATTGATTCAAGCAAAGCAAATATGAGGCTGTTTTGCTCCATTAAGGAAATCATCTGACATTGGCTTTTTCAGCAGGTATGCCTCTGGATTAAAAAAAGCTTACGAAACAACAGAGTTGGTATTACATTTGATCAAGTATTCAATATACAGTATAATTGAAATTTTTGTAGAGGTCTCAAAGTGATTGGTCTTCTTGAAATTGGTTATACCAAGCAGCAATGCTTCTTGTGTCATTAGGACAGCCGAGATGATAAACAACATTATATTTGAAATGATTGACACTTCCCTAAAAAGTATATTTAGCAAGATTTATCATGTTTTTGTTCTTGATCCTACTAAAGTGTTTACGCCAATACAAATCAAGTTAGGACTCTTGAAAAACTTATTACAGCAATGGATCAAAATGGCAATGGATTTATAGGTACTTGCATCAGCAATTTTTAGCCAAACCTGATGCCAAAATAATTGCTTGAATGTTGATAGGAACAGAAATTTGGAAGCTAATGAAGAAAAATTTCGTGAAAGGCTAAGCTCATTAGAAAAAAGAAGCATGGCATCAATTGTGCTTAGCGTCAAAAAAATTTTTGGCAGCAATGTTTAAGATTTTCTATGCAGCTACAAAAGTCTTTGTACAAGAACATTACAAAAAATTCATTTTCTCCATTTCCACCTCGGATTTCTTCCCTTCTTCCACTGGGAACAATTTCATCACAAAATTAAACAAGTGGAAAATTATATTCAGAGGAGAATAACTCAAGACTATGGAGGCAAATTATGTACTATAGGGTGTCTCTTATTTTGACATTTCGAAAAGTTTCACCTTTAAACCTTTCAAATGGTTTCATTTCATGAAAAAATGTGTATAAAAATTTAAACTTTTAAAATAAAGTTTAGAAGTGGCGCAATGTCTTTCATGTTTGGATAGGTACAAGGTCTGTTCAAAAAGTTCGTAGACTGAAGTCATAACGCAAAATGTACTTTCTACAGCAATTACAGGTGTGGGTCTCCTTCAAAGTACTCTCCTTCCCAAAGCACACACTTATCCCAGCGGTGTTTTCACTTGCGGAAGCAGTCTAGGTACGCTTCTTTTTTAATGCCCTTGAGCTCCTTCGTTGTATTTGCCTTAATCTCTGGAATGGTCTCAAATCTTCTTCCTTTCAAAGGTCTTTTGAGCATGGGGAACAAAAAGAAATCACATGGAGCAAGGTCAGGTGAGTAAGGGGGGTGGGGAAGAACAGTGATGGAATGTTTGGCAAAAAACTCACGAGTTCTGAGGGCTGAATGGGCTGGAGCGTAGTCATGATGGAAAAACCAGTCACCACTCCTCCACAATTCTGGCCTTTTCCATCGAATGGCATCCCTCAGACGTTTCAAAACTTCAATGTAGTAGATCTGGTCCACTGTGGAGCCTTCAGGAAGGTATTCATGGTAGACAACTCCACTAGCATCAAAAAAACTGTGAGCAGCACCTTGATTTTGGATCGAACTTGGCAAGCCTTTTTGGGTCTGGGAGATGTTTTGCTCATCCACTGTGAAGATTGGACCTTTGTTTCCACGTCATAACCATAAACCCATGACTCATCACCTGTTATGATCTTTGACAAGAATTCTTTATCATTTTCTGAGTGATCAAGCAAATCCTGACAGACTTGAACACGATGAGCTTGTTGATCACTAGTCATCAGACGTGGCACAAAATTTGCAGGAAAGCAATGCATCTTTAATTCTTCCGTCAACATGTCGTGACAAGAGCCTATTGAGATCCCACATTCTTCAGCAAGCTCTCTTACAGTCAGACGTTGGTTCGCTTGCACCAGAGTGTTGATTTCATCAATGCTCATCATCTTCAATATACAGCCGACCATTCTTGAAACGTTTATGCCACCTAAAACATGTCGCTCGCTTCATGGCAACATCACTGTAAGCCGTGTTAAGCATGGCAAACGTTTCCGTAGTAGATTTTCCCAGCTTGACACAAAATTTCACAGCAAATCGTTGCTCTTTCAAGTTATTCATTTTGAAAAAAATTTGTAAAACTTAAAATCCGACAAACTAAAAAACTACCCTGAACTTAACTGAACATAACCAGCACTAAAATAAAGATATCTGCCATCAGAAAATGGCGTCATAATCAGCTGATCTCTGTGAACCTAGCGACACCAAGCGAATGCACCTGGAGCAAATGAGAGCTGCGCAGTTCAAACAATCTACAAACTTTTTGAACAGACCTCGTATTTTTAATTTCTATGCTGGAATACCACCATTATGAACAGCAGAGTATTATTGTTTCATTGTGATCTTAGCATGCATAACAAAGGCATTTATTAAAATCTTCTGAAAGTTAACTAGGAAACTTCAGTGACATATCGGTTATGACATACAGTAGTTACATGTAGTTTTTAATGTTTGCATCATCAACAAGTTTTTCAAGAAAAGCAGCTTCTTTACCCAAGATGGCTAATCTTCTGTGGTGTCTAACAGACCTTTTAATTTCCTTGGCCTGTTTGATCATAACGCTGGTTTAACTACAAAATTCGCCATGGTGAAAGTTTCAGAGAATGTCAAAGAAGAAACTTTAGTGGATATGACCAACAAAAAACACGTGTTGAGTGTGTCACTAAAATTGAAATGTCCAACCAACCAAATAGAAATTCTCCACAGAGCTGCAAGCAAGGTCTTTACTGGATGCCTCTCTTCCACCCCTATTCCATTGCTTCTCATTGAGACCCAACTTCCCCAGTTAAAAATTACTTTAAAACACTAAGCAGTTTCATGCTTTGAACGTGCTCTGTGCCTCTTCCCACAATCATTTAACCTCAGCGTCCTTGGCTCAAAACCAGTGATTAGTCGGTTAAAGAACCCCTCCAGGTGATCAGATTGCTTTTCTGCACAAGAAACCTTTCTATCCTTGCGCAAGCCATTAATTATACGTTCCCCAATCCCCTTTGGACTCCAATCAAGTTTACATTATCATCTTCCATACCTAACCATAGAGGCCCGCCCTATTGAACGGTCCTTCTTTCATTATACAGGTGACACTGTAGAGTATGCCATATGATCAGTGTTCCCACTAAGCCGATTTCCTTTAGCAAATCAGTGACTTGTTGAAGCAAGGGCAAATAATTTTCGACAATATAGTAAACATAGCTTTAGAAAATTTGACAAATTTGTGGAAATATGATATTTGGTATGCTTTAATACTGGATTAGTATGAAATTTAGGGCACATAAACGTCTTTTTAGAGCTTTGGGCACAACTGTTTAAAGAAAATTTGGGCACTCCCCGATTAGCCATAAAGTTAGAGGGAACACAGCATATAATCCAAATGCAATACCTTAGGCTCTTTTTCTCTTGTGGACCAATTGCCTTCAGTTTCACAGCTGAAATCCATCCCCTGGAGCATGGACTTGTCTGGTGTGATAACCACAAGACAACTTGCCACCTTCAATAAGTTCTTTAAGGATTCCCAATCAGCTCTTTATCCCTACTTCAAAACCCCCCATATATTTCTGGCCAAGACCCCTTTTAAAAACACGATTTCATGTCTTCTCACTTTCCAACAGTGTCATTTTAAACTTCCAGTAGGTTCCCCAGTCACGCTGGTATCCTTGAAAATAAGCATCCTGATTCTCTTCCCGGGGTACTGCGATGGTCCCTTGTCCCTCTCCCCAGCTATCATCAAAACCGGTATACTTAGTATGACAAATGGAGACGTCACATTTCCACATTCCCCCCTTAATCTCAACTGCCCCATTCCTACAGTTGATCCAAAGGAATTGTTCTTCTCATGCCTCATATGCTCTGAGCTTTCCGCCCTAGCTTCTATGGTCAAAGTCCTTACTATTGTCGTATGCCAGTTGTAAGGATAACTCTTCTGCAACCCCTGCGAACACCTTCTACAGGACCTTGATCATCTCTTTATTGACTACTTGCCACTGAGCTCTATGCAAATCTATCTTTGGCTCTGTAGTTTGCACCCTGGCGTGTGGCTTAACTGTTCGGTCTCTGCGAAGTTTCTTTGTTTCTCCATCCTTTGGAAGGGGTTAGGTAGCACCACTACTCAATCAAGCCGCTATAAAACTGAAAAAAAACAATGCAGATTGCTTCACAGATTGTTGAAAATAACCAGCCAAATGTTCCGAATATGAAGAAACCTACTTTTATGCACCAATAACTTTTTTGTAAATATGAGTATCGTACTGATTAGTAAACTGCCCAAGTGCATATAATGGTGTTTGTTAGGCCAAACTTGAGATCACTGCACCACCTCTAAAAATCAAAATTTTGCTACAAAACTTTGTGTGAGGCAGTTTTTGGTGCAATGGAAACTTTTGAAAGATTCAGACACACAAAAATGTGTATTTTAAAATTTGACCCCAAATAAAGGACACCCAATTAAGCATATAGTGAGAATCCAGCAACAGTCAGATGGTATTTGGGGTGGGTATAAACTCAATGAAGTTTCCAACTACTACAGCCGATATTGTTGTGACATCTGTTTGTCAACGAATAGGTTCATTCAATTTTATTTTAAAACAATTTGAGCATTTTTATACCTGACTTCTGGAAAAGAGTCAATTAACCATTTTATAGATAGAGGCTGACATACTGATTAACTTGCAAAAAAAAAGTTTATCAAATCGACCCAGTGGTTGCTGAGATATTGACAGTCACCTCTAGGTGGCAGTTGCAATTATGAAATTTTTTTAATTTAGATTTTACGAGTTTTACTAAAGGTATCAACTTGGTTTTTGTGTCTACATACATGTTTTTTAGAGCAAGGATTCAGAATTTCAGATTATTTTCATAGTAATTTCTCAGGAAAGTCTGTTATTTGAAGTTTTTTTTTAATTTTGGGGGCTAAGTTGAGACCTAAAAATGGAAATGAAGGATTGCACAAAAAAACAAAACAAATATGCCTTAAAGTTTTGACAAATTGTAGTCTTTATCACATATGTTGCATTTTTTACGACAAGCTTCCAAAAATTTCTACTTTTTTTTTTTAATTTTGAATTTATTGTTTGCTTTGTAAGAATACAAACATTAATTGTTTCAAAACAATTACAGTTGTTTCATAATTATACAACAAAAATATGGCGAGCCTATGTATCAGAATCAAAAAGTTCACCTTACTGAGCAATAATCAGACATCATTCTATCCAGTCCTTCATTACAAGTTTAGTTGCCATGAATGATTTTTATCTGATTAGGCTATATTTCACCAAATGAATAATAAAAGTTATTTTGATCATTCTCACCAAATTTCGCATGCATTATGTTAGAGCTTGCATGTAAAATATTTGAATTTTTTAAACTATTTTTAGAGAAAAATGTTCAATTTTCGGGCCATTCATTACAAATTACGCAACAATTATCAAATAACTGAAAAAAAAATTAATAAACCTTGACTGACAAAAGTATTGATTTAATAAATAAGGTCAATGAAAGTTTGCATCTCAATGTCATAAGGATTAACTTTTTAAATTGTTCTCATTTTGAAAACGATGTAGGCTACAACAAAGAAATTATTAAAAAATACCATATTATCAAACATCTGAATTGCTTGCTCATTTAGGCCAAGACTTATACAGGGTGAGTCACGGGAAACGGATATTTTTAAGGAAGACAAAACTCTGCGAATATTTAAACAAAAATTCAATAGTGTACACAAAACATTCACTAAACTATGCCATTATGGAATACTTGTGAGTGAAAAACTTTGTCTGACAAATGATGGCCATTTTCATGAGCAAAAATTTGAAGTCGGTTTCTACAGTTAACTTCCACTTTCAATAAAGTTTCTTCACCTAATTCTTGGATATTTTCACGTATTGCAGTCTTCAATTTTCCAAGTGTATGGGGTTTCGCAGCATAAACGCGTGGTTTCAGAAATCTCCACACACATCACCCCCTCCCCCACACACGCGTGATTCACCATTTTTCACGTAGGTGTCATAAGCAAATATACGGTGCTTAAGACTCCACGGTAGCATGGGGGAAAGCAACTTAAAACTAAAAGCAAAATTAACAAGAAAAGCAATTTAAAATTAATGACCAACGTACAAAAATTAACGTAAAAAGTAAATAAATGGCGACCAACTAAATGGCATCTTAAGCAAGTTTAAAGGCTACCTTCATCACCCCCTAACCACTTACTCTAAAAAAGCAAGGGGCATTCTAAAAACATCCATATCCCGTGACTCACCCTGTATATTAAGTAATTTAGAGGGTGCTTAGTTGTGTTATTTTCTCCCAGGACCTTGGTATTCTTTCGTGCATGTGATTTTGATTGTCATTTAACTTTATCAAATCAAAATCAAATTTTTCTTTATACTCGTTGTATTACGCTGAAGCATGTAACAAGTTTGAGGGGCCTCATCTTCGCGTAATTGCATACAAACAACACTGCTCCTGTTGAAGAAATGTCGCTGCAGTGGCGAGCTGTTGGCAACATTGTCTGATTTGACTGGCTCAAGATTTGACCTCCCGCTCTAGAGACGAACATGTTACAGCTCGACCAACTGGTCGATCATTTAACTTCATTCCAATATTGCAATTGCAATTGCACTATAATTAGTTTGCAATGCTAGTTTTTTATTCTTTCAAATGACATACAGTAGTAATCATTTGAAGATGAACCCAAGCGTATAATATTTTATCACTTGCATCAACCTATTTGCTCATGATACTTTTGAGCTAAATTAGTTAAAAAGTACATATATACAAGGTGTTTCAAAAGAAATATACCAGTTTTGTATTGAAATAATACCAGGATATTGGTATGCTACATTTCAAAAGCCCTGTATAAAGCTTTTGTAATGATTAAAATTGTATAGTTGGTCGAGCGGTATAACTTGTTCGTCTCTGGAACAGGAGGTCTGGGGTTCAAATATCAAGCCAATCAAATCAGACACAGTGTTGCCAACGGCTCGCTACCGCTGCGACATTGCTTCGAAAGCTGTGTTCCAGGGTGCAATGACGCGGAAATGGGCCCCGCAAACTCGATACATGCATTGACGTATTACAGCAAGTATAATGAAAGATTTGATTTGATTTTTATAACAAAAATGCACAAATGACCAATTACACCATTGCAACAATGACACCAATCTTGTGATTGACTAGCATTTATTATATTAGTTAGTAAGACCAATATAATGCTATGTATGATTTGTGGCCAAAACGTCTACTAATGCTCATTACATGTTACATGCAGCTGTATCGTTATTTGCTCAGCAGCATTGTACAGTAAAACTAATACACTCAAAATTTGTCTTTTTACATATCCATACTTTGATTTCACTTAAATGAAGAAATTTTCTTATGCTGTTTTTGTAGCATTACCTATTTTGGTAGCTGAATATAACAGCAAAACAAATTGTTCTGTTTACACACATTGCTAATCAATGATCATCTTCAAATCTTTATCAAAAAGAAAGAACAACTTTTATACTACCCAAAATATTTTTGTTTCAAAATTTTATTCAATATTTTATCCCCAATTTTTGACCCCAATTTACCAAAAAAAAAATACTAAAAAAAATATAACAACAAAACAAATTTTTCTATTTTCACACATTGCTAATCAATTTCATCCTAAGTTCCTTATCAAAAAGAAAAAACCTTTACACTACCCAAAAATATTTTTGTTTTAAAATTTTATTCAATCCTTCATCTCCAATTTTCGACCCCAAATTACCCTCCCAAAAACCTAAAAAAAAACTATCAAAATACAATTTTATAGCAAAACTAGCCTTATTTAAACAACACTAAATTTAGATTCCCCATTCCCCAAAACATGTATTTTGACACAAAAACCAACTTTCTGCCATAATTCAAAACCTCAAAATTATTTTTTTTTATTTTTACGTACTCTCGTCTGACATCTAGTGGTGATTTTCAATATCTCATTAACCGACAGTCCAGTTTCAAAAAAACTTTTTTGTATAGCTTGGGCCATCCTATGTAGATGATCTATAAGCATTTTATATAAATTTTTCAAACTTTTTTATATAGCTTGTGCCATCCTATGTAGATGATCTATAAGCATTTTATATAAATTTTTCAACCTAGGGTATTTGATATTTTTCAACCTAGGGTATTTCAAACATACCTTGAAATATAATGAAACAACCCAATACATGAAAGACGTTTCTTTGATATTGCAGTGGTAAAGGTACCATGATTAATCTATTAAGCCAAATATAATCCACCATTTCAATACATTTTCCTGAAATCACTAAAAAACCTATCGTGATAGCACAAATATACAGGCAGCTTTGAATTCAGTACCCCAAATATCTCTAAAGCACTTTTTCACTTTCAAGAAGCAAAAAATTTGTTGCCTAGTATTATCAAACATTTTATCAAGGTTAAATTCCTGCATGATTGGCCTCATAATTATCAGCACTTGATTGCTGTATCTGGAGTAGACCAGTGACAGAATCCACAAGAAAATTATTCCTTCTGAAATTCAAACTAATATGAAGTAAATTTAGCATCAAAATCATAATTAATTACAGTAAAAGCACTAGACTGTTCCGATGACCGCGATATTTTATGAAGTAAATTTAATACAATCAGAGCCAGTGACTTGCAAAAGCATTTGTGCATTGTGCCATGCCTGGGTGACTCGTAAATTGCTTACAATTTGCTGTTTACACAAGCACGAATTCGCCTTTGTGTAAGTGATCAAGAGCAAGAATGATTCTTGCACTGAGCTGCGCAAAAAATAATTGCCATCACAAGTCGCTGATATTACCTACACAGTGGTGATTCTTGCTAAACACAAGTGTGAGTAACCAATCTTGAATGAGTAACCATTTAATCTGTCTTGAAGACTGGTTACTCACACAAGGCAAACATCATTTTGAACCACCTACCACTAAAACATACCTCAACATTTTCAAAAATGTACACTTGGGTTCCGTTGGGAAAACTTGCTTTTGTTGGCACGGTAGAATGAATAACTGCATCTAAAATCATAATACATAGCTTATTATTAAAGAAAATTTTTCTTCCAATGTAAAATTTAATATTTGAAGTACAACTTAAAAATTTTGCATTTTCAGACTTCAAGTGACTGATAGAAATTTATTGAAATCTATTTAGTGCAATTAATTTATGGATTAATCCATAAAAAATTGCCACAAAAGGTTTGCCAATGAATTTTAATAGTGAGTATTCGAGCTACTACACAACATACTTCACATCCACAAAAATCTGAAATGCAAAAATTTTTTTTTCTGTGAAGACATCATTTCCCTCAATTTGGCTGCACTAACACCTCAAAAAAACATAATTTAGCATCCAAACATATAATTTTGTATTTTATTTTCATTTTCTGTAGAAATTAATATGATAGTCCACTAACTGATTTATTTTTATCATCAAATTACTGGTGATGTCAAAATTAAATGATGACCTCCATCATAATAAAACTGTAATTTTGGTTCAATATTGAAACAAAAGTTGTTGTAGTGCATATTCATCCTTCTGTCACCAGACGGCGTCAGATGCTAACTATTGGACAATCCGCACACTTTTTATTACATTGATTACTTCTTACTGACATTGATTTATGCTTAAAGGAATCAGCATCTGCTTCAAAGTTTCCAGTGATCCAATGTTCTGGTGAATTTCTTTGAATTCTTGCCCACTGAATTAGCTGCTTGTTTGAAGCCACCAAGTAGAGCTAGTCATCGTAAAGCATCTTGCAACAACTTGACCAGGGTGCGAATTAAACCTAAATCATGCAATCAGAGTCACCATAAAAATACGACTCCTTTACCCATTCGGCTACACTGCCAACTGAGTTCAATTTCAATGACTTAAAAAAATTATTTTAAACTAAACCATAATGTTTTGCTAAAAAGCAAATCCTTTGAAACAATTATATGAAATATAAAACGTCATAGCTATTCAATTGGCATATTCTATTAGAGCAGAGTTCGAAATCAACGCTTGCCCGAGGCAAGCTAAAATCGCCTCTGGCAAATTATTTTTCGACTTAACTTACCCGACAGGCAAGTTAACAAAATACATCATATTAAACATCAAACAAGAGTGTTTAGATATGCAATTTAAGTCCGCTTTTGTTGAAATAAAATAAAATGTAGGTAGAGAAAACTGTTCTTGGTTTATTTTAGCACTGTGAAATCATCACAATCAACATTTTGTTTAATCACTTACAAAGTTTTTGATACTCCAACGTGCTTTGCAACTTTTTAAGCACAAAGTGCTACGTTTTCTGAAAAAAAATTTCCTCACGCTTGTCACGTTAACTGCTGTTTCAAAAATCACATGTACAACTATACCTTGCGATGCATGAAGACAGTGTCAAGAATTTTGCAATTTTTTGTTAGAATTATTTTGAAGATCTTTTAGCTTTTATCACTTTTGCAAAAAACTTCGACTTTCTAGCTGATGTAGTATCCAAAATATTCCCAATTGAAAATGCATTACAATCAAAAAATCAATTTTTGCATGATGCATTTGGAAAAAGTTATTTACTATGTCACCTTACCATACCAATCGCGCCCAAAAACTCGATTCTCAAAATAAGAGACATGTACTGTGCAAACTCAGTAGAAGTACATTTTGCAAATTTTGCCTAGAAGTACATTTTACAAATTTTTTTCCAAAAGTAAACAGCCTTAAAACTTATGGTGCCTATTTTTTTTCGAGCAAGTTGAAAGTTCCTTGAGCAAGTAGACATTTGAAATCACTTGGCTGGCAAGCAAGTTGTTAAAAACGTTAATTTCGACCTCTGTATTAGTGTTAGGGAATAATAATAAAGTAAAATACTACAGTAATTCATAATAATAAAGGAACGCAGAGAATGTTTTGCAATTCTCAACAAAGGTGGAGTCAAGGACACAAGGCTAGAGACCAATGATAGCCCTTTCGAGAACAGACCCTCTCAAGGCCATGGCCAGGAATACTCAAGACCAAGAACCAGGGCACAGGTGCAAGTGTTCCCCAAAAAAAAAGGTCTTCAAAATCTTTTTTTCAAGCGATCTCCAAGAGAGGAAAACACGAAAGGTTGTTGCAAATTTTCAGCAAGATTTCTGGCATTTTCCAACAAAATTTTAACAGTTCAAAAATAGTGCTGTCCTCAAGCTGAAAACAGAGCAATTTCTGAGTACTTGAGGCTTTGAGGCCAAGGCCAAAAACTTGATCTTCGAGGCCAAGGCCAACGACTTCAAAATGTGTCCTTGCGACCACGAACGTTCTCAAGGACTCCACCTCTGGCTCTAAACTTATTTCAAATACTCTGCTTGATATCACTATGACATCCTTGAAACATTTGACTTCTATTTTCACCTAGTGCTGAAAATCAAGAAAAACATATTAATGTTCAGCTTATTTTGTTCGTATGTGTAATTGTGCATTCATACATAGTATTGTAAGTAGTGGCATTAAATGCCAACATGCCTCAATCTGCATGCACATTAAGGCAAATGGCGTCATTTAGTTGCAGAAAACGTTAAATTTTATTGAAAATGCGTAAAATTATATCCGGATTCGAAATTAACGCTTGCTGAAATCGCCTCAGGCAAGCTTTTTTTGGTGTAACTTGCTCGACAGGCAAGCTAACAAAATATGATGCATTTTGTTAGTTTGTATACTAAACATTAAACAAGATTGCAATTTAGGTACGATTATGTTGTAACATAATCAAATGTAAGCAGAGAAACATGTAGTTTGGTTTATTTTAGCACTTTGCAATCATCACAGCGAAGAGTTCGTTTAATCCTAAATGCACATGATTAATCGCAATTAACCTTCTAATCCCATGCAAATTTTTCATTACTCAGAAGCGTTTTGCAACTCTTTGGCACAAAGTAATACCTTTTTTTCTGAAAAGAATTTTCCCACACTTGCCACTCTAACGGCTGCTTCAAATATCACAAGTACAACTACAACCTGCGCTGCCTAAAGATAACATCGAAAAATTTGTTTTGATGACCTTTTAGCTCCTATAACTTTTGCAAAAAAATTCGGCTTTCTAGCTGGTCTTAATTCTCAAATATTCAGGGTTGAAAATGTATAACAATAAAAAAAAAATTTTGCGAAATGCGTTTGGAAAAAGCTATTCACTACGGCACCTTACCAAAACAATCGCACACAAAAACTTGACTCTTGAAATAGAATACACCTATTATGCAAATTCAGTGTTTTTGCCAAAAAGACCATTTTACAATTTTTTTTCCACAGATAAACAGCCTCAAACTTATTGTGCCTACTTTTTTCACACAAGTTAAAATTTTCTCGAGCAAGTAAACATTTGATATCACATGCCCGACAGGCAAGTTGTGAAAAAAGTTAATTTTGACTCTTGTAAATAAAACGTAAAATTTCAGCAAAAGAGTGAATTTGATTTTTTCATGTGATGGTCAATTTTCAATTCATAAATAGAGCTTACTTTTTGTATTTATTGCAAATACAAGGACACTCAAGCTTTGATTTTATTACATTAATCCTAACTTGCTGGATTACATAAAACTGAAAATATTTTAAGTAGCTATTACACTTAACTAGGTAATTTAAGGAGATCTTTTTAGCTTTTTAAAATGTGAAATAATGTAAAAAACAAAAAATAAAGTAATGTATTTGATTGAATTTTGAAATGCCTGTAAGTTGAGCAAAGCTTTGAGCAGATGACAATATGAAGCTCAAAAGACAATAAAAACTTTTGGAGAATTTTTTGGAAAAAAACATCTGTATATCGATTTTGATGATGCTGCGAAAAATCGACATGATTAAAAAAAGGAACTTTTTTAAAAGCAACTACTGAATATTGTTTAGTTGCAAACTCGATTTTAACAAAACTTATTTATTTTGACCAACTTGAATTTGAAACACAAAATAAAAGGCTGATTTATAGAGTCATATATCATAACGTTCTTGCATTATTTAATGCATTGACATACTAATTTAGTACAAGAAAGCAAACTTTCAAAGATTCTAAACGGACTTTACTAAGAGTGATTGAACTGAACGGCATCACATGCCAAGATGCCAAGCAACAATCTGAGCATTCGACAGAGTTCTGGTAGTGAAAATAGGAGTAATATGCAAATTAGCACTACCAAATTTTGCTTTGCCGCAATACAAAGTATACCTCTCAATAACAATTTGTCAACTACCTCTGGTCATTCAATTAGTAGTTCGAAACTCTTGCCAGATGTAGTATAACCTCTTGAAAAAAACTGCATTAAGTGTAGAACAACATTGGTAAGCAAACACAAAATGACAAATGACAAAAAAAATTTTGTGGTAGGCTATGGGGGTTCAACAGACATCCCCAAACTACACATAAACAAACACAAACAAAAGTATACCTCTTGGAAATAATTCCACTTAATGCACTATGTGCACTTATGCAGGATACATAAACCAACACAAAATGACTAATGACAGACAAATTTTGTGGTGGGGGTGGATGTTTTGACAGATGCCCCTCAATATAAACCTCCAAAACTTATCTAAACACCAGCACACCAAAAAAGAACTATAGGGGCATTCCAGGTCAGATCACCAAGGCCAGGAACCTTGATATCTCAGATTTTGATAAAACTTGATGGAATGGTAGCCCCCAAGAAGTTATCCAAATGTGCAAAATTTTTTTGGTCTGTGACCACTAGGTGTTAGTATAGAAGGGGCCAAAGTTTTGACAAGCGGACAAAGTGCATACCCTTCCAGAGACCATATCTCAGCTTATGGTTGTTCAATAATCGCAATTTTGGTATCATTGGACTCAGGAGACTCTGAGCTTTCAAATAAACCCAAACAAGATGGGGTAAAAATTAAAATTTTTTTTCCAATAATTTTTTAGTTTGTTTTTTATATTTTCACCGCATGCGAGGGTGAAATTCAAAAAAATTTTTTTGCAAAATGTTCTCTAAGCAAGGTAGTTTAAGTATATGCAATAACATTTTTGTATATGCAGCAGTAAAAAGGTGTATTAATTAACTGAAAATACAGCAATTGGTGATTTTTCATCCAGAGACTGATTTTCCAGTCAGATACAGCAATGCAATCAGGTACAATTTTTGTGTAATTAACAGCAACAAAGTAATTGACTGTTTTTACCTTCATATTGGAGCTCAGCATGCTTGTACAATAAGATCATATGATAAAACAGTAATGAATAGATACCCTAGAACCATAGGTGGGCAAGTTAATGCAAAACGTTAGCTTTGTTAACCACTAGTCCGTTAACAAACTTCAAACCTCCGTTAACGTTCATTCGTTATTTTCAGCTTTAATTAACGGAAGTTAATAAAGTCTGTTAATCCGTTAACATTTTGCGAGTAATTTACATTTCATTTTATTCACTCGCTTCTAGAACACGTATTGACGCTGTTGAGCTGATTGTAAGGAAATATTTATTGCTATGGAGGTCTTTTTGTGTTTTGAAAGATACATTTGACAGTCTAATCTAATTTCAAGATAAAAACAAGTTCAAATGCACAACAAAGCTGCAAGATATTAACGATAAAAACCTTAACGGAAGTTAACAGAACTTAACGGAAGTTACTTTAGTCCGTTAACAGCACTTAACAGAAATCAATTTAGTCCGTTAACATGAAAAAACTTTTTAACGGATTAACGAGTCAATAAAAAAGTTAGCTTCATTATTAACGGATTAACGGACTTGTGCCCACCTATGCCTAGAACGGTATATGACTGTGATTGTTCTTCTTGTATGTTTTATTGTTCAACAAGTTCATGTCATGATTGTATTAAAATTTTTTTGCTTGCCTTGTTTTCGATGTTGTTAAATGTGAATTATTTAATATGCACTGTGTGCTTTTTTAGTCACAGTGCAATGTTACATTAAGGCTTTGAGATGCTGTGAGCTAAAAACATAGCGTGTTCTTGATCCACCAGTTAGTCGTGGTTGAGGAAGAACTCCAAGTATTTGCTCATGTGATTTGAAACATTGCTCAAGTTCATCATCAGGAAACCAATAGGCTTGCCTTAGTCCTGGAGGATGTAGAAATTGAATCAAGTAATCTTGAAACTCTTTGTCAAAGCACACCACATTAGCAATCCACTTCTTCCCTCCTTCTTCCACGCAAACATATGAATTATTTGGAATTGTGGGTGCAGTGCTCTGAAGTGATGATGTCATTGTAGTATTGCTAGTGATCTTGACCACTGCTGAATTGTGATTTGAACTGCTTTCAGGTACTTGATATATTTTTAATTCTGCGCAGCTAATTGGCTGGAAGCGATGATGTCTTTGTGTTCCCACAATAGTTGTAGCTAATTCAAAACGTGGTGCAAGGAGCTTCTGTGCTTCTTCCACTTCTTCTGCCTTTGTATAGTATGTTGTTATTGTAGATATAGATTCTTGGCAGTAATGGTAAAAGTCCATGGGTGTTAAAATTTGATCATTTAGAGGTCTTTGCAAACTAGCTCTTGCGGTGGATCGTTTCAGTGTGCCTCCAATTCCATCACAAGCGTTTTTTCCATGTGAAGTGGCAAAAAGGTTCCATTCCGCTTTCAAACCAAAGTCTTCATAATGATGTATAAGGTTGATAAAAGAATATCGATTCTTGTACTGAGCTGTACAACCATTCGAAAAATAAATGATTTTTCGGATTTGATCATGGGCTTGTTTGAGATGCGGTATTAGTTTCTTTAAAAAGGTATAGAACATTGCTGTTGAATGCTTAGTGGAATCTGAAATGAAGCAAAAACTTTCATGACCAATGGTGGAGTCCTGCATTTTGAAATAAAAAACAAATGGATGAAGTGTACACTGAGAATTTTCCCAGTGGTAACCTTGTGCTGCATCTTGTACAATAAAGGAATAATTCTCACTGAAGTCCATTTCAAGAAGCCCTTCATCCAGTTCCAAGTTGTTCTTTGTTTTCTTATAAAATTATGCTTGCTTTTTACAAAACAAAGTGATGCCTTAGAAGTTTAACAACCGCAGTAGAGAAAGAATCCAAAAATTCTTCTACTGTTTCAACTTTGTCCTCCAAGTTGCACCTGTCAACTGTCACCCATGTTTTATAACGAATTTCAACTTTTC